>LNAC01000109.1:1095747-1212116 GCA_002007465.1 Ailurus styani
CATTTTAGGAATGCAATGCCTAATGTTCAGTTAGAGGTTATCTTGCAGAGGGGTGCCTGGGTGGCTCAGTCGGTTAAGTGCCTGCCTCAGGCTCAGGTCATGATCCCAGGGTGCTGGGATCAAGACCCGGGTTGGGCTCCCTACTCAACGGGGACCTGCTTCTCCCTCTCCCTCTGCCCCTACCCTTGCTGTGCTCTCTCCATCGCTTGCTCTGTCTCTCTCACAAATAAATAAAATCTTAAAAAAAAAAAAAAGATGTGTCTTGCAGAAACAAGAAAGACTTCTGAAGTCTACTAACATATTCAGCCCTTCCTTCACCAAAATACACCCATAAACCCATTTGCAAATAGCAAGTGATCTCTGTTTAAACATTATCTTTGATTCAGGCTAATTATATGTAGAACAGAGACAGCAAGACAGCCGACAAGATGGTCCAACCCTTACATCACGGAAGAGGATCTCACAGCCAAAGGAAAGTATAACAATGCAAGCCCTCTGGGAATTTGCATGGATCTTAGCAAGGACATCATACATCCATGGGGACAAATGGAAATCTGGGGCTCTTCTCTATGCCTCAAGGGCCTGGAGACCCCAGTCAACAACCAAGTCTTCTGTGAACATTCACACTGTCTGGTGGTAAAGAATGCAATCAGAATACCAGGAGGGATAGCTAAAGGACATGTCGCTCAATCCAGCCAGTTGTCCCTCTATCCCCTCCTCCAGAAGCCATCCAGAAGCTGCCATATACATCTGCAGAAATGGAGGGGACACTGTTCCTGCAGCTACCCTCTTCCCATCCATCAGAGCTCTGAGGCCACACAGAACAGGCCTGGTATTATATATCCCTTCCAGATCCCAAGGGCACACTCTTCGTGCCCTGCCTTTGGTCTTCTCTTCTGACCTTATGGCCACAAATTCCCCAAGCTTTCCTTGGAGGACGTGGTTGTTGTTCCCCCTCCTCAGATGGTCACCTTGACCAAACCCACGTTACTTCCCCCGTGCCTCCTCTGCACTGCTCTGGTAATGGGTGGTTGTGCCAGCCTCCAGAAACCTCCGCCATGGTTTTAGATGCTATATTTGTATTAAGGCAGTCTGAGTTCCCAGGAATAATTGCGGCTGTTGGCAATCACTGAGTTTGTCTAATTAAGCTTGGAGGAAGTAAGAAATATATGCATATCTTGTCCAGCTGCCCCATGGCTTTCAAAGCACGAGTTCTTCTGCTAATTCAATATAAAGAGTCTGTGTTTCCTCGACAGATCCTGACAACAGAAAATGCGATTTCCTGCAGCTTATTCATGTAACAAAGTTCCACCACAACAAAACAATTCAATGTTCCTGTGGTTATAATAGTGTTGTTGCTATTTTCACCCAATAACCCGTCTCGTGGAACTTTCTCCTGGGTCTGCATTTTTGAAATCGTGATATTGATTGCCATTCAGCTTTGCATAACAGAAAGAGAATGGGGTGTGAGTCTGGCTGCCTGGGCTCAGTGCCTGGCTCCATCGTTAACCAGCTCTGTGAACTTTGCAAGTGACTTCCCCTTGACCTTGTTCTCTCAGTGCCTCAGTTCCATCGACTCTGAGGGGAGGACAGTGAAAGAAATCATTAGCGGTTGGGAGGGTCACAGCGCAGTGGTGCTCAGTACAGGATGAGTGTCCCGTAGCAGAGTGGCCAGTGAATCTATTGCCCAAATTGGGATGATATGGAGAGGGAAGGAGACCACCGTTAAAAGTTATGAGGAGACACGGTATCAACAGAGACCTACGGTCTACCTATCAACATGCACCCGCCATGATGACCTTCATTTCTTGGTCTACTAAAGATTGATAATGATATCTGTGTTTTAGGACTATCAAGAGGATTAAAGAAAATCTACATTAAGTGCCTGGCACAGCGTAGTCAATCAATAAACAGCAACTAAATATTATTTTTATGGCTACCAGCCCAAACTTCATTTCCTTCCTGATGTGCCCCTTCTGCATCCTGTGCCCCAGTGGCTTGATATCCAAGCATAAACAGTTAATAACTGAAGAGAAGGGAGCAGTCGTGCCGTGAGAGTCAATCTGACTCCTTTCTTGGCTCCAGCTGATGAATATGAACGATTTGAAAATTAAAAAGCCATTAGGCTATTAAAAATAGCTTCTAAGAACAATCTCTCAATAAATTATTTTCATGCTTAAAAACTCAACTGGAAAGAATATAAATGGTAATACAGGCCATCCGAAAAGTCAATAACCAGATATAATGGTCAATTTCTCTAATATTATTGTCTAATTAAGCATTTTACTTTAGTCAAGATTGCATTTCACTGAGTCACTGTAGTCTAAAAGTGATGTCGAACCGATTTCTTTAAAGCTAAGGAGAAAAGAAATAAAATTTGAGTACAAGGAGGAACGGATTCTGATTTATGTTCCATGCCCAACCCACTGACCTTCCAAAGTACAATGCAAGAGCTAAAAGGGAGTCTGCCAAATGGGCCAGGTGCTCAGCCAGGGACTCGGATATCTAGGCTGCAGCAGGTAGCAACCCACTTCAGGTGATGGGAGATACTGCCTTCATGGCCTCTCACCCGCAGAAGCAAGGGGTTCTGAGTGGTCTCTCTCTTCAGTGAAGGGGAGCCTCATTCTTCAGGCCTTGGGGAGCTCTTAAAAATCCCAGCACCCACAGGACGCCTGGGTGGCTCAGTCAGTTAAGTGTCTGCCTTCAGCCCACGTCATGATCTCAGGGTCCTGGGATCGAGCCCCACATCGGGTTCCCTGCTTAGTGGGGAGCCTGCTTCTCCCTCTCCCTCTGCCTCTGCCCCTGCCTGTGCTCTCTTTCTTTCTCTCTGTCAAATAAATAAATAAAATCTTAACCAAAAAAAAGATCCCAGTGCCCAAACCACTCCCCAGACCCATCAATTCAGAATCCCTGGGAGTGGGGACACCAGCTGCAGTATTTTTTAAAGCTCTCCGGGAGATTCCAATGTGTACTCAAAGCAGAGAACCCCTATTCTGGATAGTTCCTGAAGCATCAATAAGCACCAGCCAGGTGGTCTAAGATTCCTTAGAAACAACCCCTTTCCAGTTCAGGGCCTCAGTGCCTTGAAGGTGAGCTTACAGGTTCTCTGCATATGTGTACTGACACCACTGAGGGTCCTGGGGGAATCCACCCAGCAAGAAAACTGCAGCATGAAAGATGGATATTTCTGGTGCTGACAGCAAAATTCACTTGGGTAAGATGCTTCATTTTATATATCAACCTCACTGGGCCACAGGGTCCAAAGATATTTCGTTGACCATTACTCTGGGTGTTTCTGGGAAGTTGTTTTTAGATGAGATTAACATTGAAATCAGTAGACTGAGTGAAGCAGATTGTCTTTCCTCATGTAGATGGGCCTTGTCCAATCAGTTGAAGGCCTACATAGACCAGAAAGGCTGACCCTCCCCCAGGAAAAAGAGAATTTCTCATGCCTGAGTGCCTTTGAACTGGGACATTGGCTTTTTCCTGATTTTGAACTTGAACGAACTATCGACTCTACTTGGGACTCGAGCCTGCTAGGCTTCAGACTGGAATTATACCACCAGCTCTCCTAGAGTTTTAGTTTACCTATGAATCCTGCAGGTCTTGGGACTTGTCAGCTTCCATAATGACTTGAGTCAATTCCTTATAATGAGTCTCTTTACAGAGATAGAGATAAATAGGTAGAGATAGATAGATACATCCATCCATACAAACATACATACATACATCCTATTAGGTCTGTTTCCCTTGAGTATTCTGACTGGTACAGCGAATTTAGTCCTTATTGCTATTCCCCCAAGTACTCACCTCTCTAAAAACTACAGCCCGCCCCTGAACCATTGGTATAACTAGCAATGCAGGTGTGAAAAGCAGCTTCCAACATGCCCCCCAATGCTCCCCAACTTCTCGTGTTCATGCCCTTGGGTAGGTAGTTCCCTCCCACACTGTATCAGAGTTGGTTCATGTGACCAAAAGCATAAGGTAGACCCAACGGTGTGTCCCTTCGTAGGCCAGGTCCTAAAAGGCACTGTGGCTTCAACTGTGCTATCTCTTGGATTGGTCACTCTAGAAGAAGCCAGCTGCCATGTCATGAGGGCATGCCAGCAGCCCCACAAGAGATGCATGTGGCTAGAAATTAAGGCCTCTGTTCAACAGACAGCAAAGGAGGTGAGTGAGGTCTCCTGTTAAGAGCCAGGTAAGCCTTTAGATGACCTGGGAAGATGGAACTGGCCCCATCCCCACTCTCTAAGCTCACCTCCCACAGAAGCCAACACTGTCATCTGTCTCCTCACAAGTCTTGAGTTCATCCATGTCTCTCCTCCCCCATTCATGCCCTGGTTATGTTTCACTGGGTCTACTTCCAAGTCATCTTCCTGCCTCCACCTTTATGCCCCTCCCAGCTCTTCTCCACACAGCAGCCAAAGGGGATTTTCTAGAACACAGGTTATGCCAGAGTTACACCCCAAACTTTCTCAGTCCACGACAATCTCATTGACTCACTAAGTTTTTTGACAGCATCCCTAGTCCAAAAGGGATACCTAAGAGTCCTGGTTGGTTAAGGCCAAGGAAAATATTTATGTACTAAGAAGGTAGGAGTTATCTGAAAAAATAAAACACATAATTTGAAAGAAAAAATTAATATTTTTATGTCATTCTTAAATAACCACAGTCACTCCCTAGTAGTATGTGTGCACCTATTGGGGACTGCACAACTCCTCAGACCTTAGAATCAAATTAGACTTTGCCATCTTCATTTCCTGTTTCATGTTGATTTGGGCTTTTCATCACAACAACTACCAACCCTGATGATAGGGTTACATGTGGTCCCTTGGGTTTAATCATGCTACTCAATTCTATAGTGAATAATATTTACATAATCATGCTATTGTAAATGCTGCCTGTGGATTCTCAAGGTGTTTTTTTTAATCAGCCTTTGGTTAAAACCTAGAAGACTCTTCTATGATTTCAGAAAAGAATATAAGTATTCTACACCCACAAATGTTGAAGTGATGTGGGGGGAGCGCAGGACAAGGCAGCTGAACCAACTACCTATATTGATGCATCAAAAATTCTTGCAGAGTATTTCATTCAGGCTGATGGTGGAAACCAACAGAAGAACTAAAAGCTGAAAGCCAGGTGGGTCTGCAGTTTGAACCTAAAACTGGAGGTGGGTAAGTAAAATTTTCCATATCTTACTTCAAAAAAAGTAAGATTTTCACTTTTGGTTTCTGCACACTCTTCCTTTTTATATCTGTCAAAACCACTTTTAACCACATGAATGTTACTTTTATAAAGAAAACAAAATACTGTCTTCCATTCTGTTAGAGTTTTAATATACCCCTTTCTAAAAGTCTGCTTTCCATCCATCCTCCCTTCTGACAAACCAACTTAGTGTGACTTTTTTTTTAAGATTTTGTTTATTTATTTGAGAGAGAGAGCGGGAACAAGCAGGAGGAAGGGCAGAGGGAGAAGCAGACTCCCTGCCAAGCAGGGAGCCCGAGGCAGGGCTCCATCCCAAGACCCTGGGATCGTGACCTGAACCAAAGGCAGACGCTTAACTGACTGAAGCCACCCAGGTGCCCCTAGTGTGACTTTTTACTTCTGCGTCAGGCATGGTGTTCTACCGCAAGATTTCTCTAATATCCAGCAACATGTTGCTTGTCCTTGTTCTTTCATCCAGCACTCTGCAAATATGGTGCCCCACCCACCACACGCCCCCATCCAACCCTGTAGCTCCTAGAAAACAGACTATGTCCTAATTCTTATTTTTATGCACGTCCTGTCTCTGTGCACAAGTTAGGGCTACCCACAGAAGACACTCTATAAATAGTTGTTTTCTGAACTGCAAGTCCATTTAACTACAAAAATGAGAGGCTGAATATTAGCCTCAAGAGAATGGGGCACTTACTTGTCTTCTTCACTGGACTGGATTCTCCTCGAGGGCAGTGCTTGACTTTTATACATTCCCAAGTTATTAGAGACTGAGAGATGCCAACAGACAAAACTACTCAGTATCTGAGTGGAATGGACAAATGGGTGAATGAGTGAAGTCAGCATGTTGGAGGGAGAGTCCTCTAGAATCAAAAGTCTAGGGATGCCTGGGTGGCTCAGTTGGTTAAGCATCTGCCTTTGGCTCAGGTCATGATTCCAGTGTCCTGGGATCAAGTCCCGAATTGGGCTCCTTGGTCGGCAGGGAGCCTGCTTCTCCCTCTGCCTCTGCCTGCTTGTGCTCTCTCTCTCTCTGACAAATAAATAAATAAATAAAAAATCTTTAAAAAAAAAAGTCTAGCTCCTGTGGAAATTATGGTAATAGGCTTCCTCTGAATTCTATTTTTCATTAACCTTTGAAATTAAACACTTAACTATTTTGTCTGTACCTACCCTGTGTTCAAAACCTACAGTATTTGAAAGAGATGTTTGCTAGAGACCTTCATACATTTATCAAAAGTCTTCATATGGATCTGAGTTTGTCTAGAGAAGAAAGTTCTGGATTTCTTTTCTTCTTTTGTTTTGACTTGCCTCAGTAATGATGCCCAAAACTTCAGGAGCAGCCAGGATATCCCTCCTTCTCTCTCTCTCTCTCTCTCTCTCTCTCTCTCTCTCTCATGCATATACAAGAGCGGGTGTGTGAACGCGTGTACTCATGCTCGTGCACACACACACACACACACACACACACACATGACATCTATCTTTCAGCCTCTTGAAGCCCATTGAAAACCCTGAGGATCTGAGAGACTTTATGAAAGATTCCTTTTATGTGACACATCTTTAAGATCTTCCCTGAGATGGCCCCAAACCCTTGAAATACTTCAGGCTGAAAGCTATTACCTGTGCTGAGTGGAGCCCTGTCTACCTCTCAAAGGCCTTTTGACTCTCCAAGAAGTATTCACGTTGCCTTGGGAGCGAAGAAAACCTCCAATTACTGGTAAATGCTATTAGGAAATGACAATGAAAATATACCAGTAGCTATTACTATATTATCCCAAATATATCCCCACAGGGTTCTGAATTAAAGATGCCAGAAGAGGAAGCTGTGTGAGATTGGGAGGGGCAGAACTGAAGTGACACAGGGGCTCTTTAAAGGAGTTCAAGATCAGTTAGGATGCCACACAGGTTCAAGGTCAGGTAGGATGCCACATGGAAACAGAGGTGTCCAATGGGTTCTAGCTTATTCTTCCTCTCCTCCATTCCAGGCCCAGGTCTTCTGCCAAAGTGCCAACCCTGCAGACCAGCTGTGGCCCTGCCCACCACCAGATGTTTGGCTGTAGACCCACAGAGGTAGCAGTTTCCTGTGAGCCTCTGTAGGAGCTCCCCTTTGCCATCCCATTTTGGCAGCTGGATTTGCCTGACTTCCTCAACACCAGGGCTTCAGAAAGCCAGTTAGTGTCTTCTCAGATCTTGAAACTCCCCTCCTAGATCTACAGTCTAATTCCTGTATTATATCCCTTATTCCAAATATATCTAGTTCTGCTTCCTGGACTGAGCACTGGCCAGTAAAGAGAGATTAGATAACATTCAAAGTCTACCAACTTAAGAAGTAGTAGAATGAGGAGCCAGGCAGGTATGAAATCAGTGGCCAGCACTGAAGATGGGACCAGAAGTGGCAAAACTCATCTAGCTCAAGGAGCTGGTCCCAACCGAGCCCCTGGGGCTTTAGGCATGGTGCCCAATCAACGACAAGCTTCAGATCCTAGAGCGTCCCATCCAGTGGTGACATCTAGTGTCCAGAGCCACTGGGTGAGACCTTCAGTCTTGGATAATCATCCTGTCCACCAGGAGACTCCATCAATGCCCAGGTAATAAGATACACCCTTCCTCTCACTTCTTTTCCAGGAAAAAGACAGATCAGCTATCAGAATCCTGCAGGCAGCTATCAGAAGCCATTTGGAACTAGAATATGAGGCACAGGAGCTGGACTTTTGGAAAAGGAAGCAACCGACCACCAGGTCTGCTTTCTGAGCCCCAGCCTGGAGTCAGCTGTGGCCATTAGTGAGCTGACTGCCCCAATAAAGCTTGTCTCAGGAACCAAGGAGCCCTTGGGAGGAAGCCTCAGTGACAGATTCTGGAAGGGCGGGCCTGGGGAAGAGTGGCATGAGAGATGCTACGATTTCTCAAAAGGAGTCTTCTGAGCAGCACAGCACCGTAGCTGAGAGCTCAGAACCCAGAGACAGAGCAGGGGAACCAAGACACTCTTTACTCATAGTCTCCAAACCCCCATCCATGAGCAGAGAAGGGCTCTGATTTTGCTGTAGATGGCATCCAATGTCAGACCATAACGTCTCATGTAGGAAAGTCTAAGCAAGCTGCCTGGTTTTACAGATGAAACCCTTAAATGCTCATTTGCTTCCTCCATGACCATACCCACCTAGAAAGCAGCCTCCTCTTGCCTGCCCTGCATCCCCTCAGCACCCAGGATCAACCCATCTAGTTGATGATAAGAATACAGACTCTGTCACCATGATGGCCGGCTTAAAATCCCAGTGAGACCACTTCCTCTTGAGCCTGCTTTCCTCCTTCATAAGATGGGGATAAAAGCACTATCTATCCCAGAGCTGACCTGAAGAGTTCAGTGACTTCATAGTGTGACTGGCTAAGAATACACAGAGCTCACTCTAAGGGCTCAATTAATGCCAGCTCTTATTAAGCACTTACTATTTTCCAGGCAAAGCTGCAAGAAATTTTTGACCCCATCAAGGTCTGGTGGGAACATAACAGGCATCGTGTCTTCCCAGCCACTGGGCTGGACTCCATTATGGGTGGAATTGTGTCCCCCCACCAAAACAAGATATGTTGAAATCCTAACTGCCAGGACCTCAGAAGGGGACCTTTTTGAGAAAGGTCTTTACAAAGGTAACTTGAGGACTTCTGGCAAACATCAGCAGCCAGGGGAGCCAAGGAAGGATTCTCCCCCCGAGCTTTCAGAGAGAGCATGGCCCTGGCAACACCTCAATTTGGGGCTTTCAGCTTCCAGAACTGTAAAACAATACATTGCTGTTGTTTTAATCTGTCCAGTTTTTGGTCCTCTGTTTGGCACCCCTAGGGAACTAATACAGACTCGGGTCTCAACCCTTGCCCAGAGCTGCCTGGGATCCTGAGCAGTGAGGGGCCCATGTCCCACTTGTCACAGAGATGAGGAAGCAAAAGAAGTCAATCAGCAAAGAGAGCAAGAAGAAGAACATAGACACATCCCCAAAAGCAAGACAAAGAGAAAGCCAGTTCTGATTGCTATTTCATTCTCCATTTGGTCTTTTCTTGAGGGCTAAGTTCCTTCTCTGAACTCTAAGAACACCTATGTCCCTATAATGGATTTTCCTTTAGGTCTTAATCTAGCTCAGGTGGGTGCTTAGTCGTTGCAACCAAAGGGACCTTAAAAATGCAACAGCCACAGCTCAGCGTTGTAAATGCCACTTCCAAGACATGGCAGACAGAGTGTGAGTACCAAGAAAGTGCAGAGGACAGGGGTCCCACCACATGACAGCAGAGGGAGGCTTTCCAGAGAGGTGACCATTCCTTTGGACTTCACAGAATACCAAAGAGGTAACACACGCAGAGGAAGCGTTTTGGGCAGTGTGACCACATTTTAGATTCTTGTGTTTCTGCGGGATTAACACTGAGCTGGTTAATACTGGGAAGGTGTTCATCATTCTTGAGCTGAAAAGCAATAAAAGTAGAAATAAAACCACTGCCCAGTTGCCACGTTAAATTGAGCCAGACATTGAGGAGCTGTCCTGTGTCCTCCGGTTTTCAGAAGGCAGTCCCCAAGTTCTCTGCCAGCGGAGACTGTGTCTATTGATCCCAGAGCAAATTGACTCCCCTGCCTGTGTATCGCAATTCAGAGGCAGACACTGAACAATGTTACCTTCCAATCCCAAGACCAGCATTTGAGCTGCACAAATATTTGCTTTGTTCCTCGGCACTCCACCAATTAAGCCAAAGTAGAGAGGAAAATCACATTACGGCGGGCGGAATGAACAAGATGTTGCAGTTAGTGGGCACCCTAAGGGATGTGAGGGATCGGAAGACAGGTCTCCTGGTCGAACAATAGATTCTTCCTTCTCACCCTCAGGATAGGACAATGCAGGATGTTTCTTTAAAGTCAACGTGTCTTGTGATCCAATGGACCCTTGATGCAAGTTCCTCTCCCCCATAAAGAAGCAGAATCTCCGTAACCCCTTGTGCCCTTCTCTCAGCTTCTCCCTCTGTCTTATATCCTCTGCTTCCCATTCCTCTTTCCCTACTTCTCTGTTCTGTTTCTCTCCTCTCTCCTCTGTTTCTCTCCCGTTCTCTTCTCTCCCCCATCTGAGTTGAGGGTCTGGTGGGAACACAGCCTCCTGTCAAAAGAGAGGAAGAGGAAACAATGCAGGCATTGTCCATCTGCTGGTGACATCAGGGGAAGGAAAGACGAAGCCGAGATGCATGTGGTTTAATTCCATCCCAGGATCAGTCTTGCTGCTGACGGTCCTGTTGGCCCCCGGCCAGGGCATCCTGTGTCCTCGCCGGGCTGAGCCAGGTATAATGGGGAGATTAAGAGCCCAGCCCGGAGCAGAGCTTCTCAGGCAGTCTGGCAGCCCTCATTAGTGTCAAACTGCAGGAAAATGATCCAGTCTCCTCTGTGTGCACAGCCATGCTGGAGGGAAGGGAAGGAGGAGCCATTCGGGAAATCACAGCTCCCTGCGATCGGGAGAACCATCAAAGCTCTCTGCTTGTGGCCCGGCGGCCTCCATGGATTCACAGACATCTGCTCTGTGCTAGGCCCAAGAGCTGTCTAGATGAACAAGACACTAGCCAGGCCTCGGGGAAGCTCTAAGTCTGGAAATAGCCTCGCAGACAGGGCCCCCCACCCCCGCCTTGGGGATGCATCGGGTGGGCAGAACACGCCATGCTGGGCCAGAAGGTGCGTGGGAGTGAAGCAGGTGAGGGAGGAGAACAGGCTTCCAGCAGGGGAAAAAAGCTTGAGAAATAAGGAAGCATGAATACATGGATGGAGTGCTGGAACAAAGCAAGAGACGTGGAGCTCATCCCCTGGCCCCAGGAGCCTGAACCAGACTAGTGTGGGAGAGAAAGAAGCCCGACCTCTGTCCTTACACCTTGTCCTCTGAGTGTTAAATTATCTCTGACCATGAACGTTTTTGTAGTAAAGTAGATATAACATAACATGGAACCATTTCTAAGCACACGGGTCAGTGGCACCAAGTACATTCACACTGTCCTGCATCCCATCCCCACCATCTGTTTCTAGAACTTTCTCTCTTCTGTATCTGAAACTCATAGCCACCGAACACTGACTCCCCTTCTCCCTCCCACCCCATCAGGCCTTGGCGGCCAGCCTTGTGCTTTCCCTGTCTGTGAACCTGACTCTTCTGGGCACCTCACAGAAGTGGAATCACCACTTAACATAAATGTCCTCACGGTTCATCCATGTTGTCACAAAATATAAAATTTCCTTCTTTTTCAAGACTGAATATTTGTAAATGTCTTTATACCATGAGCATGGAACTTTTGCAATTCCAGTAATTGGAAGTAAATAAAATAGGCATGAACACCACAAAAAAATGAAAATTTTTTTATAAAGAGCCTTCTGTTCCCCATGATGGAAATTACAGTCCAAATTAACTGAGGTAAAGAGGGGGGGCTTTGTGAGCTCATTGACTGAGGAGTCCAGGGCAGGGCTGGCCTCAGGCATGGCTGGATGCTAGCGCTCAGCCCTATTATCACAATCTGGCCTGGCAGGGGCCAAGCACTATGCCAGGTGCCGGGAATAGCAAAGGGATTAACAAGCATTATTCCAGACCTAATAGAACTTGTCACCTCTCCCAACAGCTGTGCCCATGGCAGACCTCTCCAATCAACCTTTGTACTATAGATGCTAAGCTTGGCTGGACCTTTGGATCTATCTTCACCCGGGGCTCCAGAAAAGTACTACTTACGGACTGGAATTGGTTCCTGAGATAACACCACCCACCAATATTCCCCTAGAGCGTAGTGAGGATAATTACGGCTAACACTTATTCTTGGCTCATTGTGTCTACTGGGGGTTAAGCACACTAACTCACGTTATCCCCAGAATAGCCCCGTGAAGTAGGGACTCTGTCACTTCCCCCATTTTACAGATGGGGAAAGAGAGGCATAGAGAGATTAAGTGAGCTATCTGAGAATCCGAGCAGATTATTGAATCCAGATCCAAACACAGACTGTTCAGCAGCCTTGTGGGGTGTCACCTGGGGAGCAAACTAACCCTTGCTCTCCCCACTGAATCCTCATCCCAGCTTCAAACCACCACAGAAACACAGAACACAATGACAGGATTCTGGAGGGAATGACGGCGTTTTCTAAAGTGTTTTAGCTTTTTATCCAAACTCAAAGAGTGGAGCTAAAATGAATTAAATTATAATTGGACAATATGGGTTTTTGAATTGTAATTGTTGTAATTAATTTACCATCAATATAATGCAAGGAGTTAAAAATAATGGATTGAAAATGGTTGAAAACCCATTGAAAATGTAATATGTACAAGTGAAATGCTCGTCTTACATATAAAGTACTTAACCAAATATGACATACTCTAATAAATCTCTCTTATTCATTACAGCTGCACAGGCTACAGTTCACAGTCAAGCTTATCAGTGGAGCATAAGAGCTGGTACAATGCCTCTTTAATCCCTCTCAAGACCCCCTTTTATCATCAGAATAAATTTCACAACAGCACATTCTTTTAAAACCTCTGTTTAGGGCGCCTGGGTGGCTCAGTGGGTTAAATCCTCTGCCTTCGGCTCAGGTCATGATCTCAGGGTCCTGGGATCGAGGCCCGCATTGGGCTCCCTGCTGAGCAGGGAGCCTGCTTCCTCCTCTCTCTCTCTCTCTCTCTGCCTGCCTCTCTGCCTACTTGTACTCTCTCTCTGTCAAATAAGTAAAAAATAAAATCTTAAAAAATAAAAACAAAAACCTCTGTTTCTCATGCTTGGATGCTAGTCCTTGCAGGAAGGCTCAATTTGGGGCCCATTGCAATGGACTCAGAGCATCTCAGGCTCTAGAAACATTGGCCAGATCAGCCATGTTGGGAGCCAATGCATTCACGAGCCCGGTTCTGGCATGGGGCCGAGCTGGGTTCAAATCTCCACTTGGCCACCCATAGCTGGGAGTCTTTTAGCATCTCTGAACCTTGGTTTGTTGATTTTTTTTTTTAATGGCTAAGCAAATTACCTTCTCAAAGGATTGTGGTAAAAATTTAGAAAGAATTATGAGTAAAGCATGAGCCCTGTTCTCAGCACCTGGGAAGCACTACCATTGGTTTTGAAAAGTCTGAGTATTGTCATCTACATGGACGGATATACTAAAACAAAATGCAGAATCTTTTTTTGATTTGATTTGATTCGAAATCAGTTTTTGAATGAGTCCCAGCCCCCTCCCTCTCCTCCCCAAAGGCCACCATGCAAGTGCTAAGCATATGAACAGGGATAGTCACGTGGATCCCACAGGCTTGGTGTCAGAACCACTGTTATCACACAGTATTTGCTGGTATCCTTCTATTCTGGGACCCACATAAACTATGAATAAGATAGTTGCTTGTCTTCAGAGACCTCAAGGTGCAGCTTGGATGGATAACTACCAATGTGCACAGGCCACAGTGAGTGACGAGCGTCCATGTGGCTGTGTCTTCTTGGAAATACTGAGCCTCTTCAACCCCTCGGAGGTCCCCACCTCACACCTCCTCAGTGATGTCCCAGGTCCAATGTTCCAGCCCTGTCAGACCAGGGAGACAGCTGGAGTGATGCAGCAGCCGAGGTCAGAAAGCAAACCAGGTCTTTTAGGAAGCCACTGAGCAGGCTGGGAAGTAAAGAACATGCTGGAACCCTAGGGGCTGGATGGATGACACCCTGTGCAAACTAAAATCAACATCTGGTGGGAATAGGCAAGTAAGTCAGAGCTGGAAGAGAAAGCCATGCCTGATTCCCAGGCGCTCCAAACACAAGGCTGACGGCAGCCAAACTAGCTGCAGGCCCCACCTGCTGGTGCGTTGGATATAGCTCAATACCAACTGCTAAATCCCCAAAATGGAGGTCACAGCAAGAGACACTCTCTGCTGCCAATGACCCAAAATAAACCTACCCTCCCCAGATTGGAACTGCAGACGGAGAAGCCCGGTTCTGGGCGCTTTCATTTAAAAGGGAGGAAGAGAGAGAGAGAGAGAGAGAAGGAAGAAGGGGACATCCAGGGCCATTTCCTGAGCCTGGGAGGACCATACGCCCAGGGAGCTGTGTGAAGGACAGCATTGGAGAGTGACGGCCACTGCTTTTTTTCTTTCAGTTTTACCACAAGTCAGGGAGATTCTGCTTCACTCTGAATAAATCCGCATTAAGATGAGAGAGATGTCTAGACACATTTAATCCAGAAAATCCCTCTTTCTGAGAGGAAATCACTCTCTACATGCTAGGGATATCAAAAGGCAATTGTAAGGTGACATTAAAAGCATGTGTTTGGGCATCAGACAGATCTATATGCAAAACCCAAGCATGGTTCTTACTAACTACCTTGGTTCTGAGCAAGTCAGAATGTCCCTGCATCAGTTTTTCTTATGGCAAATGGGAATAATCATACGGACCTCACAGGATTGTTGTTTGAATTAAAATTTAATTCAGTATTCATGGAGACCCCTCCAGGTGCCAGGAACTGTGCTGGGACCCACAACAAAGCGATGAATAAGATGAGGCTCTTGCCTTGGGAGAGCCACATCCTAGCATAGGATGGATGGTGTCAAAGAGCCATCATGTGGCATATCTGTCATACGCACCGGAGTCTATGTAGTGGAGTCAATGAGCACAGAGCAAAATCAACAGGGATGGAGGGCAGAGGAAGCAGGGAAGAGTCCACGAAGGAAAGTGCTGAGCTAGTCTCAAAGGGTGAGTCTGAGCCTTCTGGTAGACCAGATGCCACTGGCATTCCAGGGAGAAGCATCTGGAAGGATGAAGCCAAGTAGCAAGCCTTGAAATGGCAAGGGCAAAGGGAGGAGGGCAGCGGAAGGGGAAGGGTGGGCCCAGACCCAGCTGAGGAGACCCACATATGCTCAACTAAAGAGTCTGTGCTTTCCTTCCCCGTGGTGATGCTTGTAGCTCTATCTTGCCTTATTCAAAAAGGCTTTGACAGAGTTAAGTATGAACCCTATACCAAAGTCATTGAAGAATAATATTGAAGCAACATGATTCTTCATGAAATTCATGAAACTGTCTGTAATTAGTAAGTGTTCAACACACCCTGGTTTCCTTCTATGCCCTGAGATAAGAATCCTCCCATTTTTCTGGATGTTTCCACTTTCTAAGTATATATCTCACGCTGTAATACCTCGATACCATCTGCAGAGATCAAGGGTAGAGCAAGGGGTCATGTCAAAGATGATCATGGGCTTTGAGCTTGAATGGAGCCATCTTCAAAGGCAGAGGAAGGGAGAAGAAAGCAAACCAAAGAGCCTGGTGTGCAAGGAGCCTCCGAAATGCTGTAGCTTCCAGAAGACAGAAGGGCATCTCTCTCCTACGTAACTGTCTGGGAAGAGTAGGCAGGATCAGCTCCGTGAGGTCAGAAGGGACCCAGGCCTTGATCTTCATTCTTGGTTTCATGAAGTTGCTGCATCTCCACACCTGCATTTAGCCATCAGACAGGAAATCGGGGAGGTCCGGGGCAAGCCACATCGGGGTGGGGGTACTCCCACTCACATCCGACTGGCCTGGGGTGGGGGTACTCCCACTCACATCCGACTGGCCTGGGGTGGGGGTTCTCCCACTCACATCCGACTGGCCTGGACTTAGTTACATGATGTATACTGAGTTTGAGGTGCTGCCAGGCTGTCTGAGCAAGAGCTAGAAATGGTTCTGTTCATAAAAGCATCATCGTCAAATAACAGTAAGGGTCCCAGGTTACAATCAATGTTCGGCTGCTTGTGACCGTGAGACCTTCAGTAAGTCACATACTTAGCCTCCCTGAAACTATTTCCTCATCTGTGAAAACAGCTCATAATGATGACGGAAATAAAATAAAATACACAAAGCGCCTGGCTGATGATAAGTCTGATGAGCACTGCCTTCCCTTCCTTGTGAACAGAGGTGATTGAGCTGAAGTTTCTGAGGGAGTTCACCCATCAGTGCTCACTGAAAGGGTTTGGGGGTTCATTAGAGTCTTACCATCAGGGGGAACTTCCCTGAATCTGGAGGTTGTGGTAGGAGGTCAAGCTCACAAGGAGATGGACATCACAGAAGCAAGTAAGACACTCCATGTTTCAACCAGCATCCCTGGGCATCAGCACAACCCTGGACCTGCACTCAGCTCAGGAGACAGTGTGGTGGGAGGGCAAAGGGCCAACTTTGGAGGTTGAAAGTATGGGTTTACTTCTAATTCTGCCCTCCAGTGGTTGGGTGGCCTCAGGAGAGACCCTGTATCTCTCTGAACTTCAATTTCTTTACCAATAAATGACAGTAATGACACCGCTGTGGAGCGTAGGATTAGTGCCCTCATATGAAGAGACCAGAGCCTGTCGCCCACTCTCCCTCACCCCCCCTGTGAGGACACAGCAAGAAGATGGCCGTCTGCTAGCCAGGAAGAGAGCCCTCACCAAGGACCGAATCTGCCGTCACCTTGCCCTTGGACTTGCAGCCTCCAGAACTGTCAGAAATAAATGTCTGATGGCGAAGCCCCCCAGTCTGTTGTACCTTGCTTTAGCAGCCCAAGCTAAGTCACATACCTGGTTGGACTACCGGACAGATTGCAGAAACGGTAAGGTGCCTAAGTCAGAGCCAGCCCACAGCAGGTGCTCGATACAGAGTAACATTGATTATTGTATCCCAATTATTTCCATTATCATTTTTATCATGCAACCCCTGCCCACAAGGAGCTTACAGTCTGCTAGAGGAAACAGATACCTAACACAGCGTTTGGGGTGTAACACAAGCACACCCAAGGACTTTGGATGCCCTGGGGCTTTTAGAAATAAGATCTTCCCCTGGGAAGAAAGCTGAACTCACACCTAGAGGCACATACATCATACATTCTTCTGCTGCACCAGGAGCCCCCATAAGACTGATCCTGGAGACGGTGGGGGGCCGGGGGGGGGTGTGGGAGAGGGGGGCACAGGCAGGCGGTGGAGCTGTGAAATGCATCTTGCCCCTCGTCTCTGGCAACTAGCTGAGTACGGCTCCTGGCAAACACAGCAGGCATGGAAACGCATGCCGCCTCCCGAGTTGTGGTACACATTGGCATCCTTCTGGGTACACAAGCTGTCCCCAGTGCTGATGCCAGGAAACGCTGCGGCGGCAATGTCATATGGAGATGTGTTTGCCCCTCCCCCGCCCCACGCCTGGCAAAAAGTTAACTGTGCTTTATTTCACTCCGGGTCCATATGCCACCTCAATTTCTGATCAGAGGTATTACAAATTACAGTATGTCTCCACAGAACATTAAAGGAGGCTCATTTCTCTCTGTGTGTCAACACATTAGTTTCAATTGTTGGAGAGAACGTGCTAGATGGCATTCTCTTCGTTCACAGATAATTTCTTTTTCTGCGCTCCCCCGTGACAGGACCCCTGGTTAAGATGTTCACCTCCCCTCCCTACCTCACGCCCCTACATAATTTAATGTGCTCTGGGGGCAAGCAGGTTGTTTTGCAATCAAAGTGTGCGATTTAACAATTGGAAGAGAGATTAACTAAGGAAGAAAAGCCCTTTCTTTCTTGTGGGTTCAAAAGCTCCTGTAATAAGAGGAATCAACAGACATCAAAATAAAGGAGTGGAAAGTAGGTCCCACGGGCTCCCCCCCCCCCCCCCCNGTGCCCCCAGGTCTCTGCAATCTGCCCGGAGTCCCCAAGATGTGGGCGGTCTTTCCCCGTGCCCTGCCCCCAGCAGATGCCCTCGGAGAAATCAATCCGGCGCCCCTGCGGGGCCAAGATGGACAGAAGGAAATTTAAAGGGGATTTTTATAAATTTCATCAATACCAGCACAAAACAGAAGCAGGACAGCTTTATTGATTTAAACATTAGAATAACGTGTGCTTTCTTTGCATTTTCCCAGAAGTGATAATGTTGCTTATTTTTAATCTAGATTGAAATCTCCGAGAGTTTCCACAAGCCCCTTGTGGTGATTACCAAAGATTAGTAATAACATGTCTAATTAGTGTAGAAAGACATAAAAATCAATGGCAGTGTGAAATGTTATCCTGACTGACGGAGCTCGGAGGAGAGCCGGCGCGGGTCCCCCAGGGCGGGTAGCGCCTGGCGGCCTCCTGCTCAGCCCCAGGCCCCGGGAGGCAGGCTTACACCCATCTCCAAGGAGGCAGAGGCCTTCGCAGAGGCTTTCTGAGTTCCCAAATACCCTTTCTTTGAGGTTCTGATGTCTTTGTTGGAGGAAGTAATAAAAGAAGAGAGGGTGATTGCCTGGCATGTGAGCCAAGACAACTAGTATCCAGATTCTCAGCTCTGCCTCTTAGGGCAATTCAACTATATTTACCAGGGAACAAAGGGAGGGAATACCCAGCCCCTGGTGGCCAAGAAGCCCTGACCTACTGGGGGGTGGTGGTGGATGCTGTGGGCACTATAGCTCCATGACTCCCCTCTCAAACCTGGCACTCAGAAGGCAATTTTCAAAAGGTTTGTTTTGTTTGATCAGGGCAGGAGGTGAGGGTTCCCTGTCCATCCCACACAAGATAGCCATGCCTCCACCCACGTTCTAGCTCATCCTTTGAGACCCTCTGTCCCCTACTCTGATGGGTCTGGAAGGATGCAGAGGCAGGAAATGGAGGAAGGGCTCTGACAAGCCGGGGCACAGAAGCAAAGTCATCAAAGTAAAGGGAGAGGAGAGGGAGGGATCCATGATCCTTCCCACCTCACCCCACCACCATCTCCCTCCAGCCCACTTCTCCCCTAGGATCACCAAAGGCCAACCCAATGGGTAGTGTCCAGTCTTTATTGGGTTGCCTCATGTTGTTGCATTTGACCCTATGGGCCAATCACTTCTAGAAACATCTTCATCTTTGATTTCTGTGGCTCCATGATCTCTTGAATTCCAGTTACTTCTCTGTCTCTTAGTCTGGGTCTTTCTCTGTTAATAAAGCCTATGGCTCCACTCAGAGTGCCCAACATTCTCCACCTTCTCGCTTTGGATGGTGTCCTACAGATGCACAGGCTTTCCCTCCATTTGATAAGCCCCCAGTCTCCCTCACCAGCCCATACTTCCTCCTCATCTCCTGACCCACATGTCCAACGTTTTGCCTCACATTTCATCCGGGATGTCCCACTGACAGGCACCACCCACTCCAAGTGTCCAGAACCAAACTCACTTCTCCCACCAAATAAGGCC
This sequence comes from Ailurus styani, assembly GCA_002007465.1. Taxonomy (NCBI): domain Eukaryota; kingdom Metazoa; phylum Chordata; class Mammalia; order Carnivora; family Ailuridae; genus Ailurus; species Ailurus styani. Next base: position 1,115,086 of record LNAC01000109.1, read on the forward strand.
CCTGCTAAGGCTTCCCGAAGGGACCAACAGTGCCATCCAGCCGGCTTCCCAGCCAGATCCCACCCTCTAGCAGTCTCCACGGTGTCTGCCGAACGCTCATCTCTCCAGCCTCACATGACCTTGGCCCAGGACCTCTTTGCTATTTGCCCAAACCCCAGCAAGAGCCTCCTACAGGTCTCACTGTCCTCCACTGGCCCCTCCCAGGAAGCCCCCACACTGCTGAGGAGCTAGCCCCAAAACACAAATGCAACTGCATTATCCTTCTTCCCAACATGTTCTGAGGCTCCCCGTTGCCTTCGAGATATGGTAGACTCCTCTGCTTAGTACAGAAGGTTCTAGACCACTGAGCCTTTGCAACTGTTTCCCTCCCAAACATCACCATTCCAGCCAGATGGAACTACCTCTTGTGTTGCCACTAATACATGAAGCTGGGTCATTAATTCATCATTTTTAAAAACTGAGAGACAACCACGTCCCAGGCACTGGGAACACAATGGACACAGCAGACAAGTCCTTGCCCTCCCAGAGCTCACAGACCAGCACAGAGAGGCAGATGAAGGAAAGGTAACAATACATCATGAGGTAAACCACAAGGGAGGTGCTGGGAGCCAGGGCTGGACACACAGGCGGCTCAGAGTCAGCCTTGGTGTCTGTTGAGCCACATGTCCTTCCCCCACCCCACACCCAATACCAGCCAGTACCTTTTGTCTTCCAGGACTCAAGTGCTGCCTCCCGTGGCTGACTCAGTCCAAGACCTCTTCCTCCTGTGTATCCATGGCACCCTATCCTTATAAGTCCTCAACCCACCCTATGGGTTTGCTCTATGGCCTCTGTGTCCAGCTTTCCAATCAAAACTGTGTCTTTCTCTCTTAGAAATCCCTAGAACCCAGCACAGAGTCCAGCACAAAGCCGGTACTTGATACTTTTTGTCAAGAAAAGTGATTAAATCAAGGGTCCCAGAGTTCAATTTTTTTTCTCTTGTTGAAGGGCGGGGTGGGGAGGGGCAGGGGCAGAAAATCATACTGTATTTGCTAGTTCCTCCCAGAAAGAATTAGGGGCAGACACCTTGGAATTACTTGGCAGGGATCCTTTGGAGCCGTCAGCACTAACAGTCCCCCCTGCGGTTGGAAAGAGGATGAGGAGCCGCACTGCCTGGAGGGCTTCGAAGGTGAAGATTCATAGAGAGAAGGTAAAGGATGCCTGAGCTGTGGGATGCGGGCAAACCAGCCTTCCTGGGATGAGATGGGTTCTAGAAGGGGGCATGTGGATGTGAGCTGAAAGGGCTGAGCTTTCATGAACGACCACCTCGGGGGACCAAGTCTGGAGTGCCTTCAGCCAAACTGGGGAAAGGGAGGGGGGCGGGGAAGGGTGAGGCTCATTCTCAGAAATTCCCAGAAGTCTCTGCCAAGATTTGAACGGACCCAGCCTGCATCATTATATGCAGGACAGAGTGCCAACAGCGACACCATGTGGCGACAAGGAGCAACAGCAGGCTCTGAATGGTTCCTGAACGTAGCTGTGGACCGAAACCAACTCCACTTTGGATGGTGATGCTTGAAATAGCCAAGATTGGGACAGGCTTCCAGAGAGAGATACTAACTTCCTGGAAATAAGGCATGCTTGCTTTTATGCAATCGTTTGGAAAAACAAGACCTAAGTTTTCACTTGCACTTAACGATGGCAGAACTATTCGGGCTGGTTAGCGAAGGGTAGGGGTGTGAAGCCAGGAAGGTACCCAAGGCCAGTTGGCAAGGGGCAGTGAGTGTCATTGTGTATTGTTTATTTATTTTTGAACCTTGAACTTTGCCGACCCTAAATGTTAACATCTTACACAAGCACAGTACTATGATCTAAGTTAGGGAATTGACACAATACTATGAATTAATCCACAGACCTTTTTCAAACTTCTTCCACTGGCTAATGTTCTCACCCCGACCCAGAATCCTCTCCAGGACCCCACAATGTATTTAGTTGTTATGTCTCCTCGCGCCTTCTCCTGGCTTCGTCTTTCATGACTTTGATGTTTGTGAAGAGCACTGGCCAGTTATTTTGTAAAGTGTTTCCAAACTTGGATTTTTCTGGGGTCACCTCCTGTCTACACTCAGCAGGAAAAGCACAGAAGCTAAATTGTGCCCTTCTCAGTACCTTGGATCAGCACCTGATGTCACGTTGTATCGCAATCGCTAATAATCTTAACTCTGGTCCCTTGACAAAGTGGGACCAGCTGGTGTCTTTACCATAAAGCTACTCTTTTTTTCCCTTTGTAATTAGTACATATCTTGGAGGAAAGTATTTTGAGACTGTGTGAATATCCTGTCTCTCAGCATACTTTTGCCTGTTCATTTGACCATCCTCTGATGACTTTTGCCTGAAAGAGTTATCACCATAGTGTCCCACCCTTCTGTCTACAGTCAAAAACTAGAATTCTTACTATAAGGAGACACTCTCCTGCTCTTCAGCTTATTTAATATTTACTACCATAGGCCAGTGTGGACTCCTGGAGAGTGGTTTTATGCTATGTATTACAATTGCTGTCATTATTTTGTTGCTTGACCTTAGATTTGGTCACTGGGCGCTCCTTCAAGCTGGTTCCTACATCCTTTGGGCATGGTCCTATGATTTTTTTAAAAAAGCAATTTCTTACTTATTGGTACCGAGATGTTCCAGGATCGTCTTGTACTTTGTCCGCCCCAGCCCCTGAACTAGCCACACACTAATGCCTTCACGTCCATGAATGTAGCCATCAAATGACGCAGTATCTGATGATTTACTTGCTCAATAAATGATGGGTTGTTGCGTAAAAGTGAATTTGTGGCATCTATCCATTGGTTTGGCAAAAACGCACCAAGCACTTAAACCACGTGCTGAGCCCGGTGCTGGTGGTTGAAGACAGAGATTAACCGAGACTCAGTCTCCCCTCCAAGAGCTCAGAGGCAAATGGGAAGCCAGCAGAGTCGGGGAATGGCGCGCTCCAGAAGCGGAGGCACTGAAGACAATGGACATCACACCCCAAGGGGAGAACCAAGACACCTGCCGAGCGAACCGAAGAGCTGTCTGAATTTTTTTAAGATTTTATTTGTTTGTTTATGTGAGAGAGGAAGGGGAGGAGAGTGCACACGTGCGTGGCATGAGCGCAGGAGAGGCAGAAGGGGAGGGAGAGAGAGACGGCCTCGAGCCGACTCTGAGCAGAGCACGGAGCCCGACATGGGCCTCAATCCCACAACCACGAGGTCATGATCTGAGCCAAAACCAAGAGTCAGACGCTCAGCCGACTGAGCCACCCAGGCGCCCCTGAATTTGATTCGTTAACAACTCCAACCTCCCCCATATTGAGGGTTAAGGGGTGGAGCTTAGGGAAGATTCATGAAGGCTGCTACTTTGGAGAAAGCTGTGCTTAGTCCCAATCCTAACCCGGCCTCCACGGCGATAGGACAGTCTCCTAAATCAAGCCCGGTGTCACCCACCTCAAGAATTGGAAATTAAGAAAGGGTTTAGAGGCAGCTCTTGATGTACTATGAACCCCACCCCCTGAAAGCTCAGAGTGGGGGGGGGGCACAGGTCTTCCACAGAAGCCCCCAAGGTACTTGATACATATTCCCTAAATTAGAAGACATAAAGGGCTGGTGCCCATGTCCTCCGTGAGAAATCTAAAGCATGAGGGATGAACGAGCGGGGCGCTAAGAGACAGACCCTAGCAGAGGCGGTGGCATTCAGGTCCTTTCTCTCCCGGGACATCGGCACAAATCCTACATGTGTGTCTCCCACGGATCACGGTGTAGACCCTGTCTGATGGGACCACGGGGAGGCACAATGGACCTCAGCAGAGAGAAGCTAGGGACGCCCCCGGAAGTATAGGAGCCAGCGAAGAGTAAGCAACAGGTCCCAGGAGAATACATCACTCACATCAAGGGAATCCCCAGTGAGAGGTCCCAGAACGGGATGAGGGTCTCTGAAGAAGCAAAACTCCACTTAAGCAACCCAAGACAAAGAGCCTCTTCCACCCCCTCAGGGACAAAGAATGTGAAGCCATGGCCTCCAGGATGTCCCGTTCCCCTTACCTCCTCTCCTTCCTCGGACCCCAAGCCTGTAGGGGTCCTGTAGAGCAGAGAGTAGAACCATCAGGAGAAGTAGGAGAAGCAGCAAGAAGACGGGAAACAGAGGGGCTACGCGCAGCCCCGTTCCTGCCTCTCCTGCACCAGGCTCACGTGGGCTTGTGGGACTCGATACCATCAGTCAGGGGGTGACTGTTGACTATCACACGGGGCTGGGATGCTGCTTTCTAACTCCCGCTGACCGTGAGAACCTTTCTTCCCTACCAGGGCCTGGCCCAGTGGTCACCAAGGGGCCGGAAAAGGGGTCGCCCCACGGAGCAAACAAAAGGGCTCCAGTCATGATCTCAGAGTCATGGGATCGAGCCCCACTTCAGGTTCCGTGCTCAGCAGGAAGTCTGCTTGTCCTCCTCTCTCTCTCTCAAATAAATAAATAAAATCTTTAAGAAAAGAAGAAGAGGAAGCTAAGCAGGAGGAAGGGCTGTGGACCCATGCTCTGGGTAAGACCTCTCACCTACGTCGTCTTATTTCATCTGTGCCTAGAAACTGAGAAACGTGGCTGGACGCCAGATGAAGTTGGATAAAAGAAAACCACTTGTCTCCGCGGATGCTTGCACACCAGAAATCTTCATTTGTTGCTCGGCTGTTAGGGAAAGAAGAACAAAAGCCCTAGAACCCCTGGATTCAATCAGCTTTTCTTTTCTTTCTTTATTTTTTTTTTTTCTTTGGGAGCACTTTTCACCACCTGGCAATATTTCTCTTTTTAAGCCAGGATTTGTGCTTGTAAAAGCTTTATAAAAGGTGCAGCGCAGGCTCCGTTCTCCTGGCAGGAAGACCATTCCCAGAATCCACGGTGCCCAGCATTCTTTCTCTGGCTGATGTCGCCCTGCGGGGAGGTGGTGCTGTCGTCTGCCCCCGGGGGGCATTCCCTGCGAACCGTGCCAGCAAAAGGCTCCTGAGGAGCACATGTTTCTGTTTAAGGCTGATAGGAACGGCAGAGACCATTTTTCTCCCCGTCAGTTCTCAAGTGCAAGAGGCAGCTGTTTGCCGGGAACACAGACCCGGATCCTAACGAGGTTCATAGCTGAGCTGGGCCTTGGAAAAGGAGGCCTGACCAATACCAGGGCGAAGTTATTAACGAACCTGGGAGAAAGCTGGCCACGGTCCAGTGTGAGATCATTGGAGGAGAAATGTCTCGTTGTCTAGGACGCAGTTTGAGATTCTAAAAAAGCATCATCAATGGGAATGGCTCATTTAGTCTGATTTCTACCACGGATTCTCATTCAGCTTAAAGAAAGGGCTGCCAAATTTTTTAGCCTACCGTTTTTAGCCCAAAGCCCGTGGAGCACGGTGCACCGCGCAAACTGCACGTCGCATTCCCAGAGCGCTAACCTAAGGTCTGTTGTGAAGCCGGGCAGACAGGCGTGCGTGCCCACAGGACAGCGTGACGGTCACCCCAGCTCATGACCACACCCACGGGCTGCCACCTGCTCATTGTTATAACTTTGGGGAAACCAAGCATCTTACACCCCCACCTACAGGAACATTCTTTCTGACGAAGTGCTTGCCATACTTGGTCTATGAACAGAATCAGCCCTGGCTTTGCAGAAACCCGGCGATAGGCAGATAACCAAAGGTGACCTGGCTAATTCAGATTCAAGTCCTTGCAAGTTTCTGCTGTGATCGTCTCGGCGGCAGGAGACGAACGTTTAAGAACAAGTTTCTGACGCGGCTTTGGAGTGGAAAAATTAAAATTGAGAAAATTCAAGGCATTGACTTCAATTTTTCTACAAATTGGAAAACGGCTGCAATTATTCTTTAAATAGACAGTTATAGAAACAAACCTTTCATTTTACAACGAAAACCCTGCAGACTTAGAATAAAATCCATCTGGGGGAAGAAAAAGACGTTAATTTAAAATTCACTGAAAAATAGAACGGCTTAATAGTAGAACTTCTCCTATGTGCACAGTTTGATAAGGGAGAGAGAATGTAACCATAGAAAATAAAGGGCATTGCATTTATTGAGTGATTAATATGGATCGGGAACTCTCATACACATCCCATTTCATCTATGCCACCATTGAAAGAGGATGGTATTTTATGCAAGGTTTGCTGATATAATGCTGAGGCTCAGACTGGTTAACTAATTTGCTGAAGAGGATACATAGTAAAGAGTTAAGTTCAAGGCATTTTTTTTTAATTACATCTTTGTTTCTAAATATGCTTACATGAGTGATAGTTAGATACGAAAACAGTGATGCTCACAGAGAAGTCATCCCAAGGTATACTATCTGTATTCCTCTGCATACATGCACACTCATATCCACATTGAAAATGGAGGCATATCATACACCAGATTGTATGTCTGCTTTCTCGTTGCATGGGTTCTAATCGTGATGCCCTGACTTCCGCGCTGTTTTTCCTTGTCCGATAATCCTCTGCTGCATCGCCATACAAAATGAGAGTCAACCATTCCTCCACTGGGTAATCAGATTGTTTCTAATGTCTTTCTATCATAAACAATGTTGCAACAAATGCCCTTGCAAACAAATCTTTGCCTGTACCCAGGGCTGTTCTGGAGGGTAAATTCCTACAAATGGAATTTTTCAAGGTCAAAAAATAAGCACAGTTTTAAGGTTTTTATATTTATTATGAAATCACACTCCAAAAAGGATGTACCAGGTTAAATCAGTGTATGCAGTTGCCCCTCTTTCGACTTCTAAGACTAGCACTGTCTTTTTCAAAAACACCAATTTTCTAGCAGAAAATGACATCTTATTTAAATATTTCTTTAATTAGGAATGATACTGAGCCTTTTTCATGTTTCCTGCCCATCTGCATTTCTTCATCTGTGAATTGCTGTTTATGACTTTTGCCCATTTATTAACAAGGGCTATCATCCTTTATTTTATTGATTTGTAAACACTCTTGATATATTAAGATTATTGCACTTTTTTCTATCATAGAGGTTGCAAATGAATGCTCTAGTTCATGTTATGTTATTTTTTATTTTTTCTAGTTTATGGTAGTAATTTGCCAAACTTCTTAATTTTTAGGTGGTCAAATGTACCAGTCATTCACTAAAATTCTGTCCCAGACTGGAACATAAAAATCAACATACATCTTATTCTAGTGCTCTCATGGTTTTTTTTTCAATAAAATCAATAAAATCAATAAAATCTTTTCACACATCCTGAAATTTAATTTCCAAACTGTTAGCAACTCATTGACCAAAATCACTTCCCTTGCTTTATTGCACACTAAATTGTTACGCATACTTGGGCCTGTTTGTGCCTTTACACTCTGGTCCTTTGATTTACTTGGCACTGAGTCAGACCACTTGCTTAAATTGCTGTGGGTTTATAGTAGGTTTTTATGTCCAGTCACTGGAAGCTACTTCTTTATTGACCACGGAACCTGGGTTTTTCCGAGAATACCGCATCTGGGGGCTCAGGGAGAGGAGTGTCACCATGTTGGCATTGGGAAGAAAAGCTCTTACAGAAACATATCACATATCACCACTCTCCAGCTGTCACCAGAGCTGGTCTTGCTGAGGAAAGTGAAATGAACAGTAGATTCAATGCACTGCACATACCAGATTGAGGCTATGGTTAGAGAGTCAGAAGACTCATTCCATCTTGAAAACATGAATGGAAGTTAACAGGGGCTACCACGTGGTCAGAATTATGCTAAGCCCTGGGGACATGGAGATGAGTAAGACACGATACCTGGTCACACGGTCGTGACTATAGACGAAATGAGACGTGCTGACCTCACCTCGTGGTTATGGCTCTCCCCAGCCTCCTTCAGCTGGGGCCCCAGCCCAGAGCTCAGGGTCAGTTCTGCCTTGGCTTCGGATGAGGGAGGAATTACCTAAGTAATCCACCTGCTTTCCCTCTGGTGTGTTTGCTGCTAAACCAGTGCCCTATTTTCCACTAAGTGCTAAAGGATTTTAGTTTTGCATCCTAATAGTTAACATGGATCAAGCACCACAGGTAAAAACAATTGTAAGAGCAAAAAAAAAGTTTTTAATTAAAATTAAAAGAAATAAATAAATCAAGTTCCCTATGAGCCTTCCCCAGGGAAAAACAGTACCCTTTTCCTGAAGGCTGCAGCTCTGAACTCTGCAGTGCTGGGCTCCAAACTCATCACAAACTCACCTACCCTGAGGACCTCCAGGTCATTCCATGTAGTTCAGTCTCCAGGTTTCTTCTTCCATCCTCATATAGGTAACTTTGCCAAATACCCTCTTTGATGAAGCTGGGGGATCATAGGAACCAATTCTGTTGTTGATGAGGGAGGTTTCAGGAAAGCTCATTTGAAAAGTCTGACTCAGCTGGAATGCCCCTGTGACTCTTTCCAACTTCTCCTTCTTGTTCCTTCCTGGAACATGGATGGAGTTGCTGGTATTGCAGCAGCCATCTTGTGATTATGATGCAATAAGATTGAGTGCAGGGGTGCCTGGGTTGCTCATTGGTTATGCATCTGACTCTTGATTTAGGCTCAAGCCATGATCTCAGGATTGTGAGATAGAGCCCTGAGTCAGGCTCTGCGCTGGACATGGAGCCTGCTTAAGAATCTCTCTCTCCCTCTCCCTCTGCCCTTCCTCCACCCCACCCCACCCGTCCCCCACTTGAGTGCAAAAGCCTGCAAAAAATAATGGAACAGAGGAATGAGACCTTGGGTCCCTAACATCATTGCTGAGCCAACCATAGCATCCCTGGGCCACCCACCCCAGACTTCTAAGTGAGAAATAGCGATCCTTATTTATCTAATCTATCAATAATACCATTTCTGTTATGTATGTCCCCAAACCTATTCCTAATATGATCCTCATGCTGGATTTTCATTCTAGGAACGTGACTGGCTTCTTGGTGAGTCTGCGCACCTCTCCAGGCAGACTGGGGTCTGGCCTCACTTTTCTTTTATTTATTAAGACCAAATTCCCATGAAATAGAATGAACCATTAACTATTTTAAAGGGTATAATCCAGCATCGTTGAGTACATTCACAATGTTGTCAGATCATCATTTTTGTCTGGTTTTAAGGCACTCTCATCACCCCAAAAAGAAACTCCACACCCATCAGCAGTCACTCCTCATTCCCTACCCCCCTGACCCCCCCTGTGCCCACCCTGCCACCCCTGCCATCTCCTAGTCTGCTTTCTGTCTCTACAGATTTACCTATTCTGGTCAATATCATATAAATAAAATCATATAATATGTGTCCATGTCTGGCTCCTTTTGCTTAATATCACATTTTCAAGGCTCATCCATGTTTTAACGTATGTCAGTCCCTCTTTCTTTTTAACAGGTAAATAATATTCCATCGTGTGATGAAAGCACACTGCTTCACCATTCACTAACTGATGGACATTTAAGTTCTTTTCACCCTTCGGCTATGGTGGGAAATGCTGCTGTTCACATACCCGTTTTTGTATGAATGTCTGTTTTCAGTTATTTTTAGTTTGTAGGTAGGAGCAGAATTGTCGAGTTATGTGGTAATTCTATGTCTAACTTCGTGAGGAAAGGTCACCTAACTTGGAAGCTCTTTTCCTTATAAAATCCCGGAGGATGCCCCCCAATGCCAAACCAGGGACTTGAGCACCGCTGCCCAGGGACCGATCTGCCCATGGGCTGTGCACACTGTCTGGTTGGAGATGTTCCATCTGCCACGCTCCCCACACAAGTAGCCCATCCGGGACTACAGCCTCAAGCCTGGAGTGACCACAGGCCACTGTTACGACTGGTGGTCCTGTTCCTCCAGAAAGCAGTGCCCTCTAGCCTAGACTGCTGACCCCACCCTGGGTGCGGGAAAGAGAGCATTCAGGCATGAGAGAAAAAAAAAACAGAGGAGGACAAGTGAGCACTTTAGCTCCACCAGGGAAGCGAGCTCTGAAGGAGGTGTTAGGGGTGAGAGTGAGAGCCGGAGAAGGCCACCCTAGCAGCACGAAGGTGGCCAAGAGAGATGAAAGATCAGGTTCCGGGGGAAGCTGAGATGACCAGCTGTGTAGCTAGAGCACCATGCACTCTGAGCTGGACCCAAGGCGGGAGGAAAGGGTGAGGCAGAGGGGAGAACTGTGTGGCAGATACTGGACAGATTCCCCAAATGCGGGGACACTTTAGAGGGTCTGTGGCTCCCGAGAGTGGGGTGTGCTGCTTGAAGCACTGTCTCCCTCAGACCGCCTGCCTTTGTCCTGCCCCCAAGGGGGTCTTGACCTAAAATAATGCTTCAACCCTCCACTGGCACCCAGCCCTTACTAAATTGTGCAGGAGACTCTAAAAAAAGTCCAAATCCCAGTTAATCTTTACAATGAAAGGTGAGCATAAAAGCAGTAATATGTTTATGCTCGGAGCGGATACACCATCATATTTTTCATATTACAGATACAAGAGTTGCGGGCATAGATCTTTGCTTTATGTAATTTATAAGCGCTAGGAAAGTGTGGGAATTTAGAAAAGGTTACACACATTTATGTATTAACTCAAAGTGGTGAAAAATGAAAAACCCAAAGTTTCATCTTTTCTTTGTTTCCAAGGAGACTAGCGGTTTTGTATCACCGTGTTCTTCTCTTTAAGTAAGAGAAACAGACGCACACCTCCCCTGCCCCCACAGAGAAATAAGGCTCATTATTCATCCAGAAGAGGATATGGTCTCCGATTCATGGAGTAACAGAACCATGGAGCAAGAAGGGCCCTGGGAAGCCATCTGATCCAATCAGCCCATTTTTTTGAGAAGGGAACCTGCCACACACACACACACACAAAGTCAGGCAATGGTTCAAGGTCATAGGCACTAGGTTGGCGTTGAGTGAGGACAAGAGTTTGGGTCTTTCTCCATCCTGACACCTCCCTTTCTGCAGCTCAAGATGGCATTCCAAACAAAGACAGGGAGTCACGACAGATCCACCAAAACGGTTTGAAAGCTCCATACACAGAGTTCACATTCAAAATTATGTCTTCCCATTAAAGCTCTGATTTTCTTCATTCCAGAATTATCACCCGTCTTATTCAAGTGGTGTCTGGCCATGAGTGCTCATGAGGATGGGGGACTGGCCACCCTGAGAAGTCTGAGAATCAAGGCACATGGGGTAAGGCTTCAATAAAAATAGTACAAATGAAAGCTACTCTTCCGAGGGAGCTGACGTTGTGCCTGGCACATCGCACAAATCTCCACCCGATCAGAGCAACAGGTGTGATCATGATCCCCACTACTCATCTAGGGCAACTGAGGCACAGAGAGAGGAAACGCTTGTTCTCAGTTATGTAGTTAGTAATCAGCAAGGTAGGGGGCGCCTGGGTGGCTCAGTCAGTTAAGCATCTGCCTTCAGCTCAGGTTGTGACCGACCCTAGGGTCCTGGAATCGAGCCCTGCCTCAGGCTCCCTGCTCAGCAGGAAGCCTGCTTCTCCCTTTCCCTCTGCCCTCCTCCCCACTCATGCTCTCTCTCTCTCTCTAATAAATAAATAAAATCTTTAAAAATAATCATAATAATCAGCGAGCGGGGATCGCAACCCAGGCGCTTGGGCCCCTCAGCTGAAATGCCAGGGAGCGGGTTGTGCCATTGAGTGATTTGCCCACTTCCCACCACAGGGTCTCTGCCACGGCAAAGCTATTCTACCAACGCCAGGAAGACACACCCCCAATCCCTGACTTAGGCCTTTTTAAAGAGGAAGCAAAGCTTGGCTGACAGTGGTTGAAGCCACATGCAGAGTAGAAACTATGTGTTACATTACGTTAAAGGCAGAATCACATTCAGTCACGTTAAAGTCACATGCACAAGACCCCAGGCTAGTGCTGCCCTCTCTCCCTCCCCTTTCCAGTTCCCGAGCGCCTGGAAAGAACCAAGTGTCAGAGAAACGTAGATCCAAAATCTAGCTCCAGCCAAGGACGTATGCAGAGTAGGACCCTGACATTCACTCCAGTTCCCCTGACATTCACTCCAGTTCATCTCTCCCGTGACACCCCTGAGCTGCACTGGGGTCTGAGAGCCATCTGCCTTCATTGCATTACCCACAACTGTGGCTCCTTTATCAGGGGTCCCAAGCCTTCCTTGCTCCAAGCCCGACTAAGCTGTGAGCTCCTTTCTTGCATTAGGAGTGTGTGACGATTTGCACAATCGCCTTACATCTTTGCTTACTTACAGGCACAAAACGTACCCTAAACGCTGACTCTTTATTCAAAGTACAGCCAAGGAGACTGCTTCTGCCCAAGGCAGTGTGTGTAATGGTCCCACTAGTCACTGTTTCTGCAGGAGTGGCTTTTCGCTGGATGTGGAACCCTGCATTTGCTGCCTTCCTTCTGCAGCTCTGTGTTCCACCCCAGTGCCCCGAGGGTCTTTCTAACCGGACATCCCGACAAGGTAATGTTTAACATCACTACCACCAGTCGCTACTCACGCTCCAAGCCTCGGAGGTGTAAATATTGCATTACGTCATGCCCCCTCCTCTGTGGCTGGCCATAGCATGTGCATGCACACTCACGTGCAAAGACAAGACCTTAGCCTCTGTGGTTGAGAACTCATGGGAGTCTAGCCCCATCTAATGCACGGCCCTTCCTCTGAATGTGTCTACAGAGACAAGTATCGTGTTCATACGCCGTGCAGATTTCACAGTGAAGGAGCAGTGATTGGGTGGAGCGTCTCAAATTAATGATTTGGAACGTAGCCCCTCCATATGCTGATGGTAATTGGCCAGATACCTTGCCTGAGGCTTTGTAAATACAGTGAGGTGTTGCCCACGCAATCCCTGGCTATTCCTGGTTCCATTCACAGAGCTCTGGAGTGCGAACGAGGGACGTTCTTACAATTTCTTTTCATTCCTTCTCCCTCTGGAAGGACAGTGTTCACCGTCCTTGCCTTTTCAACCACATCACCTCCTTCTTCCTCTCCACCGAATTCCTGGCACGGTAACATGCTCCCATCTCTCTGAAAATATAAATAACCCTGCCCTCATTCTAAGTAGTAAGTCCCACTAGGGTACCTCCAGCTTTTCTGTCCAGAGATGTTGTCCAAGGTCTGAATTGACTCCCTGAAGACTTTTAACAATGGCTGACAGTTAGGAGCACCCACTCACGGAATGTACACGGAGTCTTGGAAAGGCCACAGAAGGTTCCAAGGGGTTACAAGGCTGGTAAGGAGCCTGACTCCAGTGTCTGTGCTCTTCAATCACTTGGCCTCCTAGGGTGGGTTCCCTGTGCCCCCTTGATCTCAGACAACTAATTGCACTTGTAAATGGTCTCATGCCTATTTTTCCCTGCTTCCATTTGAGGTCAAGAACCCCTTAATTGCTGTTGAATTTTCAATATTTGATATGGTAATGTGTATGCTGAGTGAGTGCTCAGTAAATAGATATATGGTGAGTGACTATTCTCTAAGACAAATGGAAGAGAAGAAGTTGGCCGTGCCTAAGACATCCAGAGCTGAAGGGGGATAATCCCAACCATAGGGACTTACAGCCTGGAGTCAAGTGGACACAAGACCACAGAAGGAGGAGGAGGAGAGGAAGAACAAATTCAGAAGAATGAAACAGGAAGACCCCTGTCTTTCCAATGATGTCATTCGACCCATTAGCTCTGGGAGCTAAGGCTTATAGCCACAGGACCCAACCCTGCTGTCTCTACTGGGAGCCTGTGAGTTTCCTGGGAGGTCAGCATGGAATCATGAGTCCAGGTCATTGAGAAAGATGCAGCCACGAGCCTTTGGAAGCATAGGAAGTGACGTGGCTCATGGGAAATGGGGCTCTTTATTCTTTGTGCTTCTTTCCCAGAAAGGTCATGCTCTCTCAGAGTCTCAGAATATGCCTTTCGGAGGCTAAAATCTGTGTGATCACTTGCTGCTTTTTGCAGAAAATATCATCACTTAAGGCAGGAACATCAATCCAATACAGTTTTGATGAAACAAGGTTGGAAACGAGAGAGTCAATGCCAAATCAATCCCTCCGTGAACCTGAAGCCATTGCCGTGTTGTTTGCAAATGAGCGAAGAGGCAGGAGAATTCAGACCGCCTCCCCAGAGACTCACTGCCATAGCTTCACCCCAGGGGCGTCGGTGGATCTGAGATGACATTGTCCACAGAGAGTACCGGGCGCTTTTCCTTCCAGGCAGCAACGGGCTTTCAGGACTGTAGGAGGAGGGAAATCATCACAGCCTGGCTCCCCAGCCCAGGGGCCCATGGCAGCAAATGCCTCCTTCTCCTTTCCCCTCCATGTCATCCTGGGTTCTTCTAAAGCACGTTAAATCACAAGTCCTATTTCTTCAGGTCTCTTAAGGAATTAAGACCCAGAGAAAACAAAGCACTCAGTTCTTCCCACGGCTAGGCTGGGTCCTGAGATCACAATAGACAACCAAGTTGTCCCCTAGAGTTTGGAGACAGATAGGATCCCAAAAGTTGCAGTGTTGTTGAATAAGAGTTGTTACAACCATTTTTACACAGGGTTGCAGGAACGCAGAAGAGTAAGCAACCCACTCTGCCTTGGGGATAGCAGGGAAGGCTCCCTGGAGGAGGTGACATCGGAGCAGTATCCTGCTGTGGAAAAAGGCCAGAAAGGGTGTCCCAAGAAGAACAAACAATAAGGCAAAGACACAGAGACATAACAGCATGAGCTCTACCCAAGGAGACATGCATGGTTCCCATGTGGCTGGATCGTGGAGAGATGGGAAAGGACAGATATAGATTTTTTTTTTACGATTTACTTATTTATATATTTTAGAGACAGAGAGAGCAAGCAGGAATGGGGGGAGGGGTAGAGAGAGAGAATCTCTAGCAGACTACCCGCTGAGCGCAGGGGTCCTTCTCATGACCCTGAGATCACGAACTGAGCTGAAATCAAGAGTCAGACACTTAACCGACAGAGACGCCTAAGTGCCCCTAAATATAGATTTTTAAGGTTAGGCATGTCATGTGGTCCATTGACCTGGTTGGTCATATAGGGAGTGACCAACTTTGCCTCCATGTCAGACTAACCGTGAAGCTGATTCTTATTGGAATCACACTGTTACAGAGTCTTAGCATCTTGAGGGCTGAGTCTTTTGAGAAAATCAGAACAACTCAGGCATTTTAGGATGGAGCCAATGACCTTGTGTTGCTAGCCATTAATTCGAGGTACATACAGCAGGAACACAGGTAGGCTCTACAGGCAACATCACTAATTACAAGTATATTGTGGGACATGGAAGTTATGCTCCTAGATAGAAGTCATGGTATGATTATGAGTGGTTTCTAGTACTTTCTTACAGTTGTCTCTATTTGCTGAAAAGTTCCACAATGAACATGCATTCTTTCTGCAATCAAAAAAGTACATATTTATAAGGAGGGGGAAAAGTCTTCTCAGTGCTTTAGTCACTCAAAGGCTTTGGTTGTGGCTCATGGCAGACCTGCCCTAACATGGATTTAACATAACAGGGAAGAGTGCTTGGAACAGGTCCCCGCTAGGTGGGAAGAAGAACCAAAGTCAAGCTTTTGTGTATTTATCTCCACTTGGACCATCGAGACCTTATCATTTAAGACACATTCTTTGGCTGCTAGTTCATGTCCTTCCAAACTAAGATGTCCCTGCTGGCTCTTCAAATAAAAAGCATGTATGTTTCTTTAAGATAGTAAATGTCCATGGGCTGTGATGTCGGTGTACTCGCCAGAGGGAATTCACTTAGTAGCTCTCAGAAAACATACAAATTCCTGCCTGGGTATTTATGCTATGCAAATAATCAGCGATGTCCACAGGTCACCCCAACATGGTGTCTGGTGACCCATTTCTGATGACAGGAATAAAGAAGGAAGGAAAGGAGCAGGGAAAGGAAAAGATTGGAAATTGCCTAAAATAGTTAAATGTCTACTAATAAAAGATCAGTTAAACAATTATACATAGATATCCTTATACTTATATATATATAGTTACATTCTATTTATGTCTATAGATAGACATAAATATATGATTAATAACACATATAATTATGTATATTATATAATGTAATGATATATCATATATAATAATATACATATATGTATATTATATAATATCACATTATTATATAATGTGATCTATTATCACGTTATTATATAATGTGATCTATTATCACATTATTATATAATGTGATTATCACATTATTATATATAATATACATATATATGTGACGTAATAAAAGCAGGTTGCAAACACTGTGTGAATTTTGTTTTCAAGAATGCCTCTCTGTGGGGCGCCTGGGTGGCTCAGTGGGTTAAAGCCGCTGCCTTCGGCTCGGGTCATGATCCCAGGGTCCTGGGATCGAGGCCCGCATCGGGCTCTCTGCTCGGCAGGGAGCCTGCTTCCTCCTCTCTCCTCTCTCTCTGCCTGCCTCTCTGCCTACTTGTAATCTCTCTCTCTGTCAAATGAATAAATAAAAAATCTTAAAAAAAAAAAAAAAAAAAAAAAAAAAAAAAAAAAAAAAAGAATGCCTCTCTGTGTGTATGTACTCGTGTGTTCAGACACGGGGATTGCAGTGTCGTCGTCATTTCTGGGTACTGGAATTATAAGTGATCTTCATGTCCTTCCTCATATTTCTTCTTTCCCAAAATTTCTGCAATAGACATACTGCTCCTATCATCAGAAAATTCACAAAATGTGCTCGAAAGAGCACTGTTCAGGCTACCTCAAAAAATGTCAACAGATATTAAATTAACCTTTTCTGTGCACTCACCATGGGCTAGGCACCGTGATGTGTCCTGGGGACACAGAAAAGAGTCGGATATGGCTCTGAAATCTTTGAGCCCAGAGACCAGTGGCGGAGACAAAGCTAGATAAATACAAGGCAACATGATGAAGTATTGCATAGGATGATAAATAACAAGGCTGCAGAAATGCGGGGGGAGAAACATTCACTCCCCCCACCAGGGAAGGTGAGTAAAAGCATCACGAAGGCGATATTGGTGTTGGGCTCTGACAAGAACACAGGAGTTCGTCAGGAAGCCAGAGTCAAAGCAGGGCATCTTCCATGAGCCTGAGCAGCACAGACAAGGGGAGAAGAGCGGGGCAGGATCAGCATCAGGGAACGAGGCGGGATGCCGTGAGGGAAAATCTTGGATGGCCACTAACAATTCCGGGTTCCATCCCGTAAGAAACAAGGAGCCCATAGCAGATTTGGGGGGAAATTACTTCAGGGATCATAACGAGGACAGCTGAGACCAAACTCAGGGGAGGAAAACTTACTAAGTTAGTCAGATCATTATTTAACGGTTAGCTATCTTGGGTAACTTTTTCCCTTTAGGATGGTGAGATTTGGGTCATTTCCTTTTCTTCCACTCCCCCCTTTTTACGTCCACCCCCTTGTTGCTAAGTTCATTTCATAATTTAAAATCCTGGAGGAAAATGATTTTGTAGGGAACCAAATTTTTTGTTTCAGATGCCGTCTCTGAAAGAGTATCAATCAGGTTGGAGGGCACCTGGGTGACTCCGTCAGTTAAGCATCTGCCTTCAGCTCAGGTCGTTATCCCAAGGTCCTGGGATCAAGCCCAGCATTGGGCTCCCTGCTCATCAGGGAGTCTGCTTCACCCTCCCCCTGCTCATTCTCTCTCTCTCTCTCGTCTTCGAAAAAATAAAATCTTTAAAAAAAAAATCAGGTTGGAAATACCCCAGCAAGACTTCCCCATCAGCCAGAACATTAAAAAGGTATTCTCCGGAGGAAATACCAGCTTCCTTTTGATCTGTTTCCAGGTGTCGGCCATGCGTCTTCCACAAAGGTGCAGACACCCTTGGCGTCCAGATCTGGACCCTCCTTTATCCCACCTCCCATGAGTGTTTCCCTGTGTTGTCATCTGTTCTCCGAAGCTCTCCTTCAAATGACTCCTTAATGGCCCAGGACCAGATGCTCCAGAGAGACTTAACCATCCCCCCACTATTGGACTTGCAACTTGCTTCGGCTCTGCTAAAATAAAGCTTTCGTGAACCTCTTTCTGTGTCAACTTATTGCCTTGGAATCCGTTACTAGAAATGAGAATCTGTGCTAAGGGTGAAGAGAATCAATCCCCAAGGAAGGAGAGAATAGGAACATTTTTTAGACTCTTCATACATATTGCCAAATTGCTTTTGTGCGTGGGGTGATTCAATTCACACTCCAAGAGGAATATGGTTGTTAGCTGTTGCTCTTTTTCGTGGCAACTGGCCTGGATTTGGGTTCTGTAACTGCCAACCAGGGGCCAGGCCCCCTTCACTTCTGGCTCCTTTGATTTCTCTGATGGAGGGAGAGGTTTCATAACTACACTGTCGTTTTCTGCTCACAATGACTAATAAATTTGGAGTTAAAAGAGTCTGTGCTATTATGGTGAGCTATGGCTCTTGAAAACAGCATTTAGGGTGCCTGGGTGGCTCAGCTGGTTAAGTGACTGCCTTCGGCTCAGTTCATGGTCCCAGAGTCCTGGGATCAAGTCCCACATCGGGCTCCCTGCTCAGCGGGGAGTCTACTTCTCCCTCTGACCCTCCCCCATTCTCATGCTCTCTCTCTCTCTCTCAAATAAATAAAATCTGAAAGAAAGAAAGGAAGGAAGGAAGGAAGGAAGGAAGGAAGGAAGGAAGGAAGGAAGGAAGGAAGAAAAAGAAAGAAAGAAAGAAAGAAAGAAAGAAAGAAAGAAAGAAAGAAAGAAAGAAAGAAAGAAAGAAAGAAAGAAAACAGCATTTATATTCGGCAGCCCCTCACTGGCTCCATATTTTTTTCAGGGTGAAGTCAGGCACAAGACACATCCACGCAACATTTCCCCCATGCACCCACACACAAATATCATTTTCTGCCAGATTTAAAATGCAATCTTTATGGACTGGCACCTACCATTCAAGCCAACATGATGCCCTCACCCAGAAGTCTGGTCACTGTTATCTATAATTTATGAATCCAACCCAGAAGCCAGGCAAAAAGAAAATGAACACAGGCTCTAAGTGTCTGTAGTAATGAAATCACTTCTCGGACTCATGGAACAACGAGGATATGCTCATTTTCATCTCTCGATCTCTTCCCAAATTTGTTACCCCAGTGACTGACGCTCCAATTACAATTCCTGTCCCTCGCTTGCTCTCACGTTATCCAATAAATGCCATGGCCTTTCGCTGTGCTGTGTGCTTAATTTCCAATTCCAAGGTAAACAGGGATGAGCAGGCCATTGCATGGAAGCGTTTAAATCATTTGATTTGGTCCTGAGCAGAAAAAAAAAAATTTCAGAGATGGAGACATACACATCAAGGCCAGGGTCTCCAGAAATCACAGGTATTGGGGGATGCCGCCAGAACAGGCCCTCTCTCTCTGATGGAGAGCAGTTTCTGCTGGGAACCCTCTGTGTCCCACAGTGACTTCGCCATCCAAAAAAGACATGTTTCCAAGTGTGTCAGAGGGATGCCCTCATTTGTTTCAATTCTGAGCTGGTACCCATCAGCCTCTTTCAATCTCCATTAGCAGGTTGGAAATTTATTTAGAAAGCCGACAGGTACTATTTGGGGGATTAATGACCACTGATTTATGAATACTGAGCAGCATTTCAATAATCAGAGGCAGAGTAGTCACTGGTGGCCACAGCCAGCCCTCCTCACCATTACAGTCTACAGCAATCACTCAAAGCCAGTTAAATGATGCTGATTTATGACCTTAACCTTCAGGGTCCACTCCATTTGCTCTCTCGGTGTGTAAATTCTAAAAATGCAATTCCTTCCACCTCCAGAGAGCCAATTTAAGTCAACATTATGCATGAACCGAGAATGCGGGAATTCTCGGATCTCTTATTCCACTCATTAAATTTGCACCGAACATCTTGCAATTAAAATTTCATATAGATTTCTCCTTATGATTGACAATTGGCCTTGATGAAATGAGTTCAAATTTGGTCTCTCAGAAGACTCAGAGGCAGAGAGATGGGTCTGGACATTGTTTCAAGAGAAGTGATGACGGGGCACTCAGACTTTGATTAGCATTTTGAATAGACTCGTCGGTGAAGGGCTGCCTCTGCCACACAGAGAAGCCAGGCCTAGGATGAGAAGCAAACCCAATCTGCTTGGAAAATGCTGCTCGTTTCATTTGGTGATGATGAAACAAGAGACTCGCTGGCTCTTAGAGCAAGAAGAAGCCTCACAGGGCTCATAGGCCAAAGCTTCCATGTTTCAGACACAGAACCTGGTCTCCAGACAGGGAAAGATTCCCCAGCAAGGCAGAGACCTGGGTGCTCCTCATCCATGGGCCTCCCTTGCTGTGGGACCACGGGACCAAATTCTGGCCAATGGAAAATTAAAGAAAGTGGTGACTGCCACGTCCAGGCTGGCCCATAAAATCCATCCACCCTACTGAATGGACAGTGGTGTGAGTGAGGAAGATGCATATTGAGTTAAGCCACCAAAGTTCAGGAGTTGCTTTAACACTACTTTAACACATCCGAAGGGAATGTGGGCATCTGTAAGCCTAGACTTGACGAAGACACCCAAGGGCACATAGTCGGTCAGGGAAGGAATGAAAGTCGGGGGCCCAGGCCTCCAGGTGGAAGGTCCGGTGCCTTTCCACTCCATTCAAAGTGCTTTGGGGTTTCATTTGAGAATTCAAATTAAGAATATACACATCTTAGGAGGTGTTAGGGTGGAGCTGGAGCTGGGATTTGGAAAAGTACCTCCCCTCCCCACCTTGCCTCTGTTTTTTTTCTTGGAGAATGTGTGACCGTACTCCTGCAGGCTGGGGCCTTTCCACAGTTGGAGGACAATCATATCCAGTGCTCCCGGGCACTGTACAAGGGCATTAGAGGGACTGGCATTATTGTTTCCATTTTACGGAAGAGGAGGCTGAGGCTGAGAAGCAGCTCACCCAAGACTTGTAGCTGGCCAGTGGGAGAGCTGACCTTGACCCAGTTTGGTCCAGCACTGTCTTCTAATAAATAGGCAATTAAGTGATCATTGCTAACTGTGTCGTTCATGACCCTGAGACAGAAGAAAGGCACAACAGCGCCCCTGAGGCTATCTTCAAGAACTCCATATTTATCCTTCCCTGGGGTGAGCGAACCCAGAAGGGAACATGCCATCCCTCTGAGCAGTTTTGGGGAGAGGTAGGCGTAAGCTCTCTGGGCCTCTAAGGAGATTATTAAACAACCTTTGTCAAAGTGCAATCATCTTTCCCATCTGAAGTTCTTTGTGGACTCTGAGGAGCAGAGAGGGTGTGTACGTGTGTGTGCATGCGTGCGTGTGTGTGTGTGCACATGTGGGTGTATAAGTGGCAGGAAGAGACAGAAAGAGCTCTGGACTAATCAATAGAGACAGAAGTCACCTCCATTTTCAAGCTATCGTTTGGGACCAATCCTTAAAATTGCAACACGCCTCCTTCAGTTGGGGTGCGTACACGTACTCTGAACACCCAATATCGGAGCATCTTGGAAACATCTACAGGTCGTCTCCCCAGCATGGGGTTCCACCCTCCAATCCCCACAGTGTCTCTTATGCTTGTTCCTGTCCTGCTCAGTTCTAGCTGGTAGTCCATGTACCATGTCCATCTGCATATGCAGATCAGGAAGGGAGCCTAATTCGAAGGGTGTTCCCAGTGGGCAGGTTTTCTGCTTTGTAGATGCTCAACCAGTATCTGTTGGCTGAATGAAAAGTTCCCATTCCAGAAGGGAAATCCAGTATGCAGACAGATAGGTTTGGATCGGCACAGTCCCCCCCACCTTGGAAGAAGCAGTGACAATGCACATGGGTCGACCAGATGGACCCCGGTACTCCCATGTTCACAGCAGTGTTATTCACAAGAGCTCCCGAGTGCCATCAGCAGACAAACAGATTGACGAAATGGGCTCTATCCATACAATGGACTATTACTCAACCATTAAAAGGAATGACATTCTGACACCTGCTACAACACGGATGACTCTTGAGGACATCGTGCTTGGTGAAAGATGCCAGACACAAGAGGACAAATATTGTGTGATTCCTCTTATGTGAACTATCTAGAAGAGGCAGATTCAGAGAGATAGAAAGTAGATTTGACCTTACCAAGGGCTCAGAGAGGAATGGAGAGTTATTGCTTTAATGGCACAGAGTTTCTGTTGGGGGTGATGAAAAATTTTGCACCTAGGTAGTGGTGATGTTCGTGCAACACTGTGGGTTTGATTAATGCCACTGAATCGTATGCTCGATACTGGTTAAGATGGCAAATTTTATGTTTTGTATATTTTGCCACAATAAGGGGAAAAAACTCAAAAAGGATTCAGGGATTGATGAATACATTGGCAATTGTAGAGTCTGTGAATTTAAAAAACAAAAGAAAGAAAGGAAGGAAGAAAAGAAGAAAGGAAGGAAGGAAGGAAGGAAGGAAGGAAGGAAGGAAGGCAGAAAGAAAGAAAGAAAGAAAGAAAGAAAGAAAGAAAGAAAGAAAGAAAGAAAGAAAGAAAGAAAGAAGGAAGGAAAGAGAGAGAGAGAGAAAGAAAGAAAGAAAGAAAGAAAGAAAGAAAGAAAGAAAGAAAGAAAAGTTGACCACAGTGGAAAAGAGTCAAGTCAAGAGTGTCAGAGAGGGCTTCTAGGAGGAGGTGAAAACCGAATGTGCTGTCAAAGGCAGAGGTGTATGCAAACAAGAGAGGGAAGGTCATTCCAGGAGCAGGAATAAACGAGAAGAGTTTTGCTTTCTCCAATTCTTGATAATGAGATAGAAGCAAGCTTTTGAACCCTACACAGCCCTTTATTACACCTGCCCAAGGGCTCCCAAGCTCCAGGAAGAGGACTGCCTACATCCCTCAGGGACTCCATCTTCATTCCTGCCAATCACTCAGAATCTGCAAGACTCCCTTCTCTCTCCCCCCATTCCTCCTCCTCCTCCTTCATGAAGCCTCCCCTCCTGGCCCAGCCAGGATCAACCTCCCCTTGACTGAATGCCGTTGTACTCCCGAGCCGTTCCACGCATCTAAGAACTTCATTGCACATCGCTTTGTATTAGTTCCTAATTCCGGGTCCCTCAAGCCATTCTGTAGTTTACTAATCCCCTGAAATCCTCCACGAACAAGAGTTTCCATAGTCAGATAATGTAGGGAAATGTTGCAAACCATCTCTCCCTCTTGCCCAGGGCAATGCACACGAGCTTTTCAAAGATGGAGAAACCCAGCAACGTTTAACTTTGTTTGGTCCGGCGCGCTCTGCAAAGTTATTTGTCCACATGATTCTCTCATCTCTGAATGTTAGTTAATATCTTGCTGTACTTGTTTCCTCAGGACCTTGTTAGGGAAATTCTGCCCCGAGAGATTCACAAACCAAAGTCTTGTCTTTCCCAAGAAGAATGTAGGCTCATGGAGGGTAGGATCTACATTTGCAATTTCTGTCCCCCCCCCCCGCCCCGTCCCCTCCCAGTGCCCAGCTCAGCACCTCCTGGTGCATCCTGAAGGATGCTGTTGCCTTGACAACCAGTGCCGAGTTGCTATTTCAGGACTTCCTCCCCATCTTGGGAGCCCCAGGAAAGCAGCAAATGCCATAAGGCATTAGTCTGGGTGTACAGCATTTTTGGCAAAGTGGCGTTAATAATGTTCAGCGCATCTCATCAGCTGGGGCTCCCCAAGACAGGCAGGACGACATATCACCCAAGCCGCCAACTCCAGAGCCCGCTGCTCACGGTAGCACTCGGCTCTCTTTTATTTTCCCAGCTAATTTGGAAGGTGGGAGGTGGTGCTGCATTGTTTATGCCTCGTTCCTGGAGGTAATATGACCCCCTCCGGTGAGAACCTCCAATCTCTGCTGTACCATCTGTTTTGTCTTCGCCAAGAGCTCCCCTGTGTTCGTGGAGCACTTTACAGGGATGGGGGGACCCAAGGGTGTTCTTTGTGCCTCTAATTATGAGCAGAGCGTGACTGCCACCTGGTTCCAGGGAAGGAGGCACAGACGAGGCTTCCTCCCTCTTCAGCTAAATGCCCGGGGACAGCTCCCCCTGTCTGAACCCTCTGCTGTTTCTCTCCATTCCAGTGAGCCTAGGGTTCTGCCTGGCATGGACAGCAGCCTGAAGCTCTTTCCTGGGGACCTCAATCCGCCACCAAACCTCGAAGAAACAGACTTGTTCTGAGTGAAGGAGTTATCCATGGCCAGGCGGCTGGAAATGGGAAGAGCAGCTAGCTGCACCATGACAGATAAGCAGTGTTTGTGATGGACTTTTATCATGGGTTATGATCTTTCGCCCATGACCTTCCTGGTGTCCGCACACCTCTGGTGCCACTTACCTGCGGCTTTATAACAAATTGTCCCAAGACTTAGTGGCTTCAATCATCATCACTCACTTGGCTCAAAAGTCTTCATTTTGGGCGGGGCTCGGAGGGGTGGCTCATCTATGCTCCCCATAACATAAACTGGGGCAGTTCACTGGGACCAGATGCCCCAAGTCCAAGATGGCACATTCATAAGCAGGCATGTTGGTGGTGGCTCAGCAGGGGCTTTCATCTGAGATCCTTGCTTCTATTCCTCATGGGCTTTCTTAGCTCTCCATGGGGCTGCTTACAATTCCTCCTAGCCTGGTGGCTCAGGGCGGCTCCAAGGATTCCAGAAACAAGGAGTAAAAATGCCAGTCTCTTAAGATCTGGGTCTGGAGATGGGCACAGCATTCCTTCTGCCATATGCTTTGTGGTCAAGAAATGATGGTGATCTCCCAGATATAAGGGGAGGTGCCGTAGTCCCATTTCTCAATGGGAAGTATTTCAAAGGATATGTGGTCATTTTTGTGCACCCCTTAAATAAGACATCAACAAAGCTTATCAAAACCCTGCTCTTTGGGAGATGAATTGACCAACCCTGCCTTAGCCTAGGAACCCCAAAGGACCCCACCCAGGGACCCTAATAATGATATAGGTCTGGTCCTATCTCTCTCTCTACCTGCACCCTGCCTTGAACTCCCCGTATTGTGGTCCCTCAAGGCAAGTCCTGTACCTCCCAGGTCCTGTTTCCTCCCAGGTCTTATTTCCTCCCAGGGGGAAAGAGACTTTTCTATTTAATTCTCCCTGATCTTTTGTTGAACCAAGCTCCATCATCCAGCCCCCTGGGGCTTTCTTTAACAAGTATTACTTTAACAAAGGCACAACACCATCTCAGAAGAAAGGACCATCATCTATGAAGAACCCACCATGGATCACTCACCATGGCTGGATCTTTTAAAATATCATCTCATTTCTACGTCTACTGCCAATTACCCTGACAGTAGAGATTTTTCCCTCATACTATGGATGAGGAGACTGAGCTCTGAGACGTGAAGAAATTTCCCAGCTGTCAGTGGAGGCAGGATTTGAACCTAGATCTGTTTTGTTTCCAAGACGCCGCTTGTCCCACTTTGTCCGGGACATGCGTACGTAAGTCCTGCCTGAGCCAGGAGCTCTTTTGGTTTCCCTTAAGGGTTCGCCCCTCCACAGAGCCCCTGAGAGCCTCTCTGAGAGGTGGTTGGTCCACATTGCAGGTGTCAGTGTCACTCCATAGCCTACCCTCTACCTTCACCCTTGCTGTTCACTATTCTGAGATCTTAGCTGCTAATCTCCCATGGGGACAGTGGGGCCACGTCCTGGAATCCAGCAGGCCTGGAGAAGGTACTCCCTGCCCTAGGACTCCACCTCTCCCCAGGGCATGGCACTTGGCCTGGCTTCTGCTTCAGGGCCCCCACTTGGCACTCAAGCTCTACCCCTCCAGTTAGAGCCCTGCCCTGAACTCCAGGCTTCCTGGAGACCCTGAGACATTCCCAGCTCTCTCCAGAATGGTTTTCCGGGAGGGATCCCTGATGCATGCTTCCCGGACCCTCAGCACCTGGTGGGGTCCTTCCACAGATAATCAAGATGCCCTTAAACCCCATGATGATGCCCGGAGACCTGGTAAGCCACCTGCTGCTTGAAACCTCCCACCATCGAGACCCACTGAGAGCCTTCAGCCATCCCCGTGATCTCTTCACCTGTCCCAACCATACTTGTACTCCCTTGACCACAGTTCTGCTGCTCTTGCCTGTGTGTGAGAGCTTTTGTCTCTTCTGCAGAGTCTGGCTAATGCTCCCAGTCCCCAGCCAATCAATATGACCAGCATCCTAGAGTCAGGGATGCATCAAGGGATGGAAAATGGAGGGATGGGGGGCAGCTCATCAGAACTGTGGAAACGTTTCTGAGCAGGACAACACACAGCCTCCAGCCCCCACCCCACTGAACGACCCATCACAGATTTCCAATTCCTTCATTCCATCCTTGTTCTTCCTCTCTTGGGTTTTACCCTCTCCTTATTTATGATTCATCATATTTGATTTACAAGAACCCTTCCGTCTCTTTCATCTTACACCTCCCCACCCCTCAATGGCACGTCCTCCTGTACTAGCTCCTTCTGAGCCAAAACTTTTGGAGGGATCCTCTACACTCAGTGCATCTGGTTCTCAGTCTTCCGACCGGAAGGAAACTTACTCCTCGACCACTCAGGTTGACCTCCCTCCACATCACTGAAATACTTGTCAAGTCACAGTGGCTGCTCATTGCTAAATTGGGTGGATGGTCCTCCATCCTCTGGTCTTTTTAGAATTCTCAGGCAGTGATGAGCCTCCCTCTGGCTCTAGAGCCCTCCTCCTTTGGCTGCTAGGACATGACACCCCACCTTGCTTCCACCTCTCCCTCTTCATCCTTCTTTCTTCGCCCCCCCAGTGCCCTGTTCACAGCACACACTCCCCAGCACCCTCTCTTCCCGCTCTTACACCCTCCCTTACCCAAACCCCGAGCGCTAACAGCTTGTCATTCACACTCCCACCCTGAGTGCCCTTGAAGTTCTAAACCCAGATGCCCATACCCCAGGGACACTTTGGAGTCAACATGTTTCCACCTGAATTCAACCTCTTTCCCCAAACACCTGTCTCTGGGGCTGCCCCACAATCTCTCCAGCTGCCCAAGACAGACCCGCACCCCTCACCCGCCCCCCTCACACCCACACCCCTCCAGACACCACGTCCAGCCAACGTGACTTCCTTTCTCAGGAATCCGACCTCCAGACTCTGTCCTCATGGTCATAGCCTTTGTTCTAAGCATTGTCATCTTTGGGGCCAGATTTCTGTAAGAACCTACAGATTTCTGTAAGCACCCCATGGCATTCTCTATCCATCATTGCCAGAGATCTCTTCTAATTGTTTAATTTGAGTATAGCTGACCTACAATGTCACATGAGTTCCACAGACACGACCTAGTGATTCAACAACTCTACACAATCTGCTACGTTTCAGTGTGATCATCCTGCACCCAGCTTAAATTCATCACTGACTCCAGGATAGGCTTTGGGCACAATGTCAGTGACCTCCATGACCAAGCCCTTAGTTTTTCTCCAGCCTCACCTTTGTCCCCCAAGCTCACCCCACCCCTCCCGCTTGGCTACCAGACCTCCCCCCCACAGCCTCATTGTTTGCTGCATGTGTCCACCTTCTTCACTCCTGCTATGGCTTTTGCCCAAAAGGTCCTCTCTGTCACCTTGCTCCCACTCATTTTCTCGGACGTGCGACAAAGACAGTCGCTCCGGCAGGAAGGCTTCCCTGGCTGGCACCCAGACTGTCTGCATTTCCTCTACCCTGGCTGGGCCCTGCTGAGTTGCCACCTGTTTAAGGACACAACCCTCCAAGGAGACAGATTTCTGAGGGCAGAGACAACCCCGTGCCCAGCAGCACACTCGAGGGTCGGGAGGAAGCGTGGGGGAAGAAGCACACGGCACAGGGAATCACAAACTCACCCTGTAATACAGAGGGGAGCTTGCCACGAGGCCCCAGCAGCAGGCAGACGTCGCTAGTGTCTCTTCCAATTCCAACAACCTAGTGTTGGCTCTCCTGTGTTTTCCTTTTGTCTGTCATTTTTCCCGGACACCCCTGTGGCAAGAAAGGGATGGAGCAGAGGATGTAGCAGAAACTGTTGAACATCCCTTTTCCCTGGGGATGTCGGCTGCCGAATGCTCCTGTCACTCTCAGTTTGGGTCTGTTTGCTCTAGTTCAGCAGATCTGGGGGACAGTGGCCCCGAAGGACAGCCAGGGGCAGATCACTAATCCTCCTTCCTGGGAGATGAGCATTTCTCTCTTTCAATTAATCTCACTCTCTCTCCCCGCTCCCCTCCCCACCACAAATGGGAACCACACATTCCTGTCTAGTCACTGGCCCTGTTGGAGGCAGCATGCCTGTATGTATTAGGGGCATCCTTGAACAGGTGCCCAGGGCAGGTGCCGTCCACCCCTGAGTCACCTGTTTTCACAGGATTCCCGAGAAGCAGAGATCCGTAGACCCATGTACAAGTGAGTTGGATTTCTGGGAGGTTGTGCCCCTTGTTCAGGTCATGGAGTTAATGGGTGGGCAGGGCAGAAGTCCAAGTGAGTTTGTTTCTAGAGCCCCATATCCTTCAGTTTACCCCCAAGTTATCCCTCATGTCGCCAAACCAACTCAGCATCCTTCAGCCTGAGTTCAAGGAAATCACTTTAATCTTGATGACAAATGACTACCGCTCTTCATTCCACTGGGTCACCTGGGGTCCCACACCTAGCCCCCTAACGGTCTTTCCAAAATAATCCTGAGGGTTCCCAGGGGGGTGGGGTGCTAGAAGAAGATCACTACCAATAAATACCCAAATACATTGAATGCTGTCATGCCCAACTGCTTAAACGTGACACGGTAACACTGTAATCCAGAGCCGACCCTGGGCAGCCTTCCAAATCAGGGACAATGCAGGGAAGGGATTGTTGAAGGAAATCAGATGGGCATCTGAGCTCCAACTCCGGTGTTCCCAGTACAAATCACAGCTCACTGGGTTTTAGTTTCCTTCCCCGAGCAATGGTTGGGTGTGGACACAGTAACACCTCCTTGTGAGGCAGGTGTAGGGAATGAAAGTCAAGTTTGCAAAACATTTAACTGTCCCTTGAACATGGTACAAGCCAAGTAAGTGAGAACTCTTAATTTTTAACATTATTATCACCTTCATTGTTTCTGTCAAAGGACAGGAAAGCAGGAGGAGGAGCAAGGATTTTTTTCCCAATATATAAAGTAATCAGCCCAGGTGTGACAATAATTTGGCTATAAAGCCATCACCAAAATACCCTGCATTGACTGCCCTTTGCCCCTGGACCTTCCTCGAGGAGTCTTGAGGAAGGACCCCCAGATCCCAGAGCACCTGAGTCCCAGCCCTCCTCTGCCTGCGTTTTCTCTCTAGCACAACCAATAACCATCATGTGCGCTGATGTTTCTTCCTTTCCTTTGCAACCTCCTGCCACTCGCCCTTCCTTGCTCATGCCACTCCCCCCGTGCCAACAGCGCCCCCATTCTCCACGGATCTCATTCACCCAAGGAATGTGAAAACTGATGACTCTCCCAAGGTCCCTAATACAGACCGTATCAGAGTCTCATGGGATGGACTCCAGATCTGGACTTCACAAGTTCCCTGTGGTCTCCTGAGCCTCCCCCACCCGAAGTTTGGAGGTCACTTCTCTAAATCCTGCCCATAATTCAAAAAAATTAGCTGAAAAGTGTCCTCCTTCAGGAAGCCCTCCCTGATTGCTACAGTGGACTGTCCCTTTTCTACATCAGAGAATAGGTCATCTTAGTAGGAACTCTGTGTCATGATTGATTATTCATATCTGTCATTAAAGGAGGAATAGGTGACTAATGTTTCCTAGGCCACACCTCTGTTATTCCTGGATTAGGTGATTGCTATGGCCCCTTGAAGCCTGTTCTAAAACTGGGGGGGGGGGTGTATGTGTGTGTGTGTGAGACAGAGACAGAGACAGAGGAGGCTACTACTTTATCTCCCCTATGGGATCAGAGCAAGAATCTTGCCACAAATGAACCTTGTGCACCATCAGTGGTCACCCTATTACTGCAGAATCATTTCTCCCTGTCTTACAAACGTCTGGGCCTTTTGAACCCTCCCCCAGAATACAAAAATCCCCCACAGGTGACATAATCTGACCTTTTCTCCACTGATGCCCGTAATAGCCAGTTAAGTGAGGGGCTCAACTCATTAGCATATAAACATAAAATGGATTTTATTTTTTCTCATTAGTGTTATGACAGTGCTATCCAGCCTCCCTTCCTCCCAGGCTATAGATTGCTTTTTTTGAATAGCATGGGATTTAATTTCATAATTTCCAATTCAGCTCCATTTAATAAAAGAACCCTGTTCCTTAGTAAGGTGTTTCCATTCATTCTACAACATCACCCCTGTATCTGTGATACCTTCTTCTCACCCTCTCCCTTCCCAGTGCCAGCTGAGGCTGGACACCCAAGAGGCTTGGGATGGGAGGGGTTCTATTCTCTCAGATGAGCCATCATCCAGCCTCTTGCGTCTAGGGTTTGAATGTCAGCAGGTGGCCATGGGGGACAGTTGGTATCTCTGTGATAGCTTAGATGCAGATGTCCACTTGAGCCTGGGGGAGCTCGCCACCAGCCGACCAGCAGGACTGCCTCTGCCATTCCCACCCCACCTCCAGTGCTCCCCACTCCCCCTGCTCCAGTGTACCAGGCAGCTCTATCAACCAGCAACTGGGCAGATGGAGCCACATTCCAGCCTCTGGCATGGTGGGAAATACACCAAGCATCCCAACCACATAGGAAAGCATCATGAGGGCCAGAAGACTTCACAACATATTCCCTTGGGGAGGGATTGCTTATTCCCACAAACTCCCAGATCCCCCTAAAGGCTCTGTCTGGGCAGCCCCCACTCAGCTTCTTCCGTGGCTGGAGGCTGGAGGCTGGAGGGGGAGTGAAGCTTGTTCAACTGAGCAGGCAACTCTCAGCAACACCAGGGCCCTGGAGAGAACTCCATGGCCACGGGTCCCTGGACTCAGAATTCGGGATACTAACAAAGCACTTTTTGTTCTCATCTATGGTCTTAATAGGCAATCTCTAGAAATAAGAATCATCCCTCGTGGCAAAACTTATTGGGGGAGGGGCAGATGTGATGATGGGGAGGAGTGCTGGAGGTGTGGGAAGCCAAGGGACAAGGACATCATCTCAGAAGATAGTGGCTGAAGCCAAGGGGACCACAGCTTGGGCCCAGATATCTGGGGGTCTCTAAAGTGAGCTAGTGTCTGCAGCAGAAGAGTGTGGGCATGTTGTCCTCCTTCAGTTAGCTGCCTTGGACTTGCCCTTGGTGACAGCTGATACAGTGCGGGTGCGGGGGGAGAAAGGCACCCTTAAACCTGAGCCTGAGGACCTTCTGGTTGCACTCTCCCCACCGGTCCTTGGTTCTCTAGGCTCAGTTTTGTCCTCCCAAGATCCATATGTGGAAGCCCTAGCACTCAGAACCTCAGAATGTGACTAATTTGGAGGCAAGGACTTTAAAAAGGTGGTTAAATGAGGTCAGTCAGGTGGGCCCGAATCCAGCAGGACTGGTGTCATTCAGAGAAAAGGGAATTTGGACATACAAAGGGACACCAGGGATGCCCATGCACAGCGGGAAGGCCAAGTGAGGACACGGCAAGAAGGCAGCCACCCGCCAGCCAGAGAGAGGTCTCAGGAGACACCAGCCCTCCTCACACCTTGATCTTGGGCTTCCGTCCTCCAGGACTGTGAGAAATAAATGTCTGTTGCTTAAGTCCCCATCCGTGGTCCTTTGTTACGGTGGCCTGAACTAATTAAGACATTCAGGTATGGGCAGTGTTTCCAGTTACTTGAACTTGTGAGCAGGAAGACCCTAAATCAGCTTCCACGAAAGTTGGGGAGGGCCAAGAGAGTGGGAATCAACCACAAGGAAGGTTAAGGTAGCTGGTCCAGGGGTCACCTGGCCACATGGCGGTGGGGTTGGGAAGACAAAGGCTCTCCTGGGGGGCCACTGCCCTGCCTCACCTCACCCCACCCCACCCCATCCAGGACTGGCGCTGGGTCTAGTGGCCAATGCAACTGTGAGTGTGTCCATTAGAAAACTAAATTCTCTCTCCAACTAACACATCACGGCCCTGAAGTGACAAGGGCAGAACAGACTAACCTCTCTCTTAATAGTCCGGAGAAAGTCCTTAAGAGAAAACACAGACGCGACTCCTCTAAAGTTTATATTATATTTTATTATATTACATTATATTATATTATATTATATTATATTTTGTTATATTATATTTGGTTATATTATATTTGGTTATATTATATTTGGTTATATTATCTTATGGTAATGTATTATATGATTTTACATGGGATGGGATGGGGTGGGATGGGATGAGATGTGTTGATATGGGGCGGGATGGGGTGGGATAGGATAGGATAGGATGGTATGGTATAGTATGATATGGTAGGATATGGGGTGGTATGGGATGGGATGAGTTGGGATGGGATGTGTTGATATGGGATGGGATGGGGTGGGGAAGGATGGTATGGTGTAATATTATATGATATGGGATGGGATGGGATGGGACAGTATAGTATGGTATGATATGATATGATATGATATGATATATGATATGATATGATATGGCGTGGGTTGGGATGGTATAGGATAGTATAGTGTATGTCACAAGAATTCTGTGTCTCAGTTTCACTGAACATCTCTCTATTCCCTCATCTGTCCAGAGAGGTAGCTCTAGTCAAGATAAATGAATGAAAATCCATACATTTTCTTTATTCTCACAATATTCCTGTTAAAACCAGGTCAAAAACTACCAAATCCTTATGAATACACTTTTGAAGAAAGGTACAAGGTACATGCGAGGAAAACAATGTATGCTTATTAAAATACATAAAACAAATTCTGAACAAATGGGAAAATATATACTCAATATTCACAAAATTTAATATATAATTTTAATGCAATTCTCTGTAGAATTCTGACAAATGGTTTTTGTTTCTGTGTGTGTTTGGGGTTTGGGAACTGTATAAACGTCTTAAAGAATAATCAGTCAATTTAGTCTTGATCAAGACATGGATAAATCAGTGGAACAGGGTAGAGAACCCCAAATCAGATGCCTTTGTATTATAAATTTGTTTATGACAGGGACAGCAGGTTGATTCTGAGGAAAGTGAGTGGATTATTTATGAAATGTACTGGCAAACTCATTATCAGTCTGGAAAAAAAGTGAAAACAGTCTATAGTATCTCTTGTACCCAAACAAAAACAAATGGGAATAAAAGGCACTGCATAAGGAATATAACCAATGATACAGTAATAGGAATATGTAGGGTCAAAAGACTTGTAATCTCTCCGAGACAGGTATTGTTGTACAGATGCTAGATGAAGGCCAATAGCTATGCAATGTAAGGAGCTCTTGGTTGTAAGTGAAAAGCACTACCATACAAAAATGGAGTCGACTATATAGTCACAGATAATTCACATGAGAGCAAACCCACATTGCTGGAAAACGTGTGGAAAGATGTGCCCATTCTCTGCTAGTCGGAGAGACGCAAATTAAAGCCACCATGAGATATCACCTTGCACTCGTCAGAGTGGAAAACACTAGAAAGAGTGATAGCAGCCATCGCTAGCAGGGAAGGAGTCTCCTCCGGTGTGAGCCTGTTTCCGCCTTCGGGAAAAGCCCTCTGGGAGCATTTATCGCCAAATTAAAAAATCAGGTATCTCATGGCTAAGAGTCCCTACTCGGAGGGGCCCTGGCACAGAAATAAAAGCAATGATGAGTTGCCTGCAGGCTTCTTCATCGGGCAAAGCTCTGGAAACAGAATGAGGGGTCACAAGTAGGAGAGTATCGATAGAAATGATGGCCCACCCCCACCGTGGGATAGAATGCAGCCATTAAGAGGAGAGAATCAGAGTCCTATGACATGATTCAGACAGGCTCCCCCAAGCTCTTTTCCAAGGCCACCCACCGGAACACCACTGTTCGTGTTCTCAAGGAATAACTGACCTGGGAAGACCACTGACCACTCATTGGAAGAGCTAAGATTTTATTCACCTCCCAAGAACCAATTTCATCCCCTAGAGGTGAATATTGTTCCCATTTAAAAAAATGCAAGTTTAGTGGGATTTCCACAAGGTCCTCTAGAGTA
This sequence comes from Ailurus styani, assembly GCA_002007465.1. Taxonomy (NCBI): domain Eukaryota; kingdom Metazoa; phylum Chordata; class Mammalia; order Carnivora; family Ailuridae; genus Ailurus; species Ailurus styani. The sequence goes on from LNAC01000109.1 coordinate 1,149,036, forward strand.
AAAGATCAATGTAGATAAAAACAAACAGTTGGGGCGCCTGGGTGGCTCAGTGGGTTAAGCCTCTGCCTTCGGCTCAGGTCATGATCTCAGGGTCCTGGGATCGAGGCCCGCATCGGGCTCTCTGCTCAGCAGGGAGCCTGCTTCTCCCTCTCCCTCTGCCTGCCTCTCTGCCTGCTTGTAATCTCTCTCTCTCTCTCTCTCTCTCTCTCTCTCTCTCTCTCTCTCTCTCTCTGTGTCAAATAAATAAATAAAATCTTAAAAAAAAAAAGATAAAGACCAACAGGTCACAGAAGGCACCTGGGTTAGCAGCATGGGGGAGTGGGAAGGGAATAGTGGTGGAGGCAGAAGTGAGACCAGGAAGAAGACTTTTAGGGAGGAAGAAGAGTAAGATAATCCGGAACAGGCAAGGCCGGGGTCGGGGGTAGTGCTTGGGTGGCTCAGTTGGTTAAGCGGCTGCCTTCAGCTCAGGTCACTATCCCAGGGTCCTGGGATCGAACCCCACATCGGGCTCCCTGCTCAGCAGGGAGTCTGCTTCTCCCTCTGCCGGCTGCTCTGCCTACTTGTGCTCTCTCTATCTCTCTAATAAATAAATAAAATCTCTAAAAAAAAAAACGGGCAAGGCAGAAAGAGGTTTTCAAGCATATAAATGATTGCATTGGTATACTGTGCAAAATTTTGTGCCAATGTGAACATACAAATAAAGACTATAAGTGAAAAATAATCATTATTTTAAAAACTGTGAAGGTGGGGTTCTGGAGTGGCTCAGTTGGTTAAGCATCCAACTCTTGATTTCAGCTCAGGTCCTGGTCTCAGGGTTGTGAGATCCAGCCCCGTGTTGGGCTCTGAGCTGGGTGTAGAGCCTGCCTAAGATTCTGTCTCTCCTGGGGCACCTGAGTGGCTAACTCAGTTAAGTGTCTTCCTTCGGCTCAGGTCCTGGGATGGAGCCCCATGATGGGTTCCCTGTTCAGCATGGAGTCTGCTTGTCCCTCTCCCTCTAGCCCTCCCCCAGCTTGTGCTCCCTCTTACTGTCAAATAAATAATAAAATCTCTTTAAAAAAAAAAAGATTCTCTCTCTTTCCCTCTGCCCCTCCCTAAAGGCTCACGTAGCAACCTGAACATTCCCTTGGAGAAATCCCACATGTTGCTGGCCTGAAGTGGGTTACAGTCCAGCTATATCAATGTCTCTCTGTTCCCCAAATAGGCTGATCCTTTCAGGACCTCATGCCTCTGTGTATCCTGTTTCCTCTGCCACGGATGCTCCTATGGGTTGAACTGTGTCCCCTAAAAATTCATATGTTGATATCTTAACCCCAAGTAATTCAGAAAGTGACTGCATTTGGGAATAAGGTCTTTACAGGGGCAATCAAGTTAAAGTGAGGTCGGTAGGGAGAGCTGTAATTCCATATGACCAGTGTCCTTACAAAATGGGGAAATTTGAACAAAGAGACAGACACATCCGTCTGAAATTGAAGCTACTAGAAGCTACTAGAAGCTAGGAGAGAAGCCTGGAGCTAATCCTTCCCTAGGGCCTTCAGAGAGTACATGACACTGAGGAATGCTTTATCTCCAACATCTAACCCCCAAAATGATGAAAAACCAAATTTCTGTGGTTTCGGCCAGTTTGCATCACTTCGTCCTGACAGTCCTAGGAAATGAATACATTTTCCCTCTTGTCTGGCTCGCGAACTCCTAAGCATCCTACAGGATCTTACATCCTCTGCAGGGGCTTCCCAAATTAATCATCCCTTTCCTCATCTGGGTCCCAGTAATATTTTGTGCATGCCCATCCTATAGTACTTACAAATCTGATTTAAATTATTTAATAATTGGAATTACATTTAAATGTAATTCTCCGCTAGACCCTGACCCACCGCCTCGGAAGACACAGGCCATGAGTCTCTAGATGTACTTTTGCATCTGCTGGAGCCCAGGGGCATTACTGAGCACAAAGCAAGTGGCTCATAAATACTTACCACACACTGGGAAAAACCTAAAACACGGCTTCCCCCTCCATCACCCCAAAGCAGGAAGAGACGCAAGTGAACGCGAGAGGCTCCCGGGACCGTCATTCTTCTCTCTCCGCAAGGCTCTTCAATTCTAGCAAATTGACTTAATAATGAAAATGTCTTTAATGGGGGCAATATGGCCAAAAGTAATTAACTCCCTAATTGAAATCTAGAACTTTAAAAGTAATTAATGGGAGGACCAAATTGTCCTTCACAGGAGGCGTGCCGGGGCGAACCAGCCCGCAGAGGGACTCTGTGCAGGTGTTGTCTGAGCAAAGCCCGGCGGCGGGCAGCCTGTGCGCCCGTCCACACGGTGAGTGCTCCCCTGAATCCCTCAGGAGATGCCATCAGCCAGGGCTGGCAGGTGCCACTTCGCTCTATAAGAAGGAACATTTTTTTTTTAATGAGCAAAGATGTTCATCACCATTTTGCACTCTTGCGCTTGGAGGAAGGGGTGGGGCCGGGCTTTTGGAATCGATGTGCATGGAGCCCCCACAAGAATCTGGGGATTCTGGCGTCCTTCCATCAGCTTGGAGGCTCTGGAGTTCACTCGACCCTGACTGCGGGGTTTTCTCTGGCTTCTTGCTGGCTGCCTCCCCCTCGCGCTTGCTGCAGCCTCCCCTCCCTGCCTCTAAGGAAGCGGCTGCTCAGCAGGGGATCAGTGATAACATATTGCACAACAGCAGATGGCATCTATATTTAGAGGCCCTTCAGAGGAAGGATTAATGCCATTTAGAACACACCACAGGCCAAGAAAACGAGAGTTGAGCGTTCCAAATGAATCCTTATAAAACCTCCATTTGTCCCCTGTTACCCGCTGAGTTGTAACCTCCCCCTACAAATTCATATGATCCATGTGTTGAAATCCTCACCCCCAGGACCTCAGAATGCAACCGTATTTGGATGTAGGGCCTTTAAAGAGGTGATTAAGTTAAAATGAGGTCATTGGGGTAGAGCCTAATCCAACAGGACAGGTGTCCTTATAGGAAGAGGAAATTGGTCCCAGACAAACACAGAGGACACAGAGAGAAGTTGGCTGTCTGCATTCAAAAAAATAAAAGAGAGAGAGAGAGAGAGAGAGCTCAGAAGAGACCAAGCTGCCCATACCTCGATCTGGGACATCCAGCCTCCAGAACCAGGGGCAAAAATAAATTTCTGTTGTTTAAACCGCCCGGGCTGTGCTACTTGGTTTTGGCAGCCGAAGTTGACTAATGTCAGAGGACACAGCTTCATCTCCTTAGCTTGGTAAGTAGGCTCCACCAACACCCTCTTGGGTCCCTTCTGCCCTTTCCCAAGCCTCCCCTCCTCCAGGCACATGACCCTTCACCTGTTACCCCAACTACACCATGACCTTTCATGCCACAGGGCCTTAGCACATGAACTTCTCTCTATGGGAATCACTCGCTTCACCCTCCTCTTGAAAAATCCAGCTCACCTTCCAGATTCAATTGAAATGCCCCCTCCCCAGAGAGGACCACCCAAATCTCCCACCCCCACTCACACGAGAATCGGCAACTTCTGCTCTGCATTCTTCTTACTCTCCCTTCATGCTCACCGCCTGGCCCGAGCTCTCTGGGGAGCAAGACCGTGTCTTTCCCAACTTTGAACTCCTGCTCATAATCAAGCCAGGACGAGGGAACTCAGCAGTGAAAGCCACTTCATTTGAAGGAGTCATGGTGAGAGGAAGAGGAACTAGCAAGTGGCCAGCCAGGCTTTGCCCCCTGAAACAACCCCATGGATGTAACAGACCCAAACAGGACAGAGGCCACATATACGCAGAATTAGGAACTCTGTGTTCTGTTCCTATTTTACTGGCACTAACTTGCCACGACTTGGCCTGTGACACTGACCCCTCTCTCCATTCGAAACTGGACTAGCTCATCCCTCGCTCTGAAAACAATCTAAGTGTCCGTGACTCTAGTGCCTTGGACAAAATAAAAGAAAAAGGACCTTTTGCCCTCCACTCCCACATTGATTCGCGCATTAATGTATTGAGCACGGATAACCTGCCAGGAGAGTTGGAAGTTTTCTGGAAAAGCAACATTTGAGCAGGATCTTGCAGAAGGAGACTCAGAAGTGGGAAACACACATACACGCGCACACACACACACATTTCCACAGAAATTAAATTTCCCAACTTCAAAGAATCCTTCCAACTCTTAACAATGTTATGCTTTTCCATTCCAGGCACAGAACAGTGGGTCCTTCAAAGCGTGAGTTGGTGGGAGGAAGAGGGAATAAGACAGGTCCAGGGGTGGGAACACAGCAGACAAAGGTCAGGGGTGGAAAGCAAAGTGCACAACGGGGAGCGTGAGAGTCACGTTCTGGAAGAAGGAGGTGCCCACGGGCAGTGGGGAAGAGGACACAATTTGGCTGTGGATGGATGCACTTTGGAAGGGCTTGGAAGTTAACCTTCTGGGCAGTCCAGGAAGATTTCTGACCTACACAGCGGGCTAAGCAGATTTGTGTGTTGGGAAAAAAAGACTGCTGGAAGATGCCTGGACGTGGGGTGGAGAGGCTGATTCTGGAGGCAACAACCAGTTTGGAGGCCAAGGATTTGGCTCAGGAGACACGTGATGGGTCCTGCGGCAGATCCCGGGCTGGGCTGCAGGGGGCGGCCTGGGTTCACCACCGTGGCTCCCCTCCCCATCTGCGGATAACAATCAGGGCAGGCCGGCCCCAGCAGGACTACTGATCACTTCATTAGATCCCAAATCCCCAGTAGAAATGAAAGAGCTTTAAATTCAATCATCAGTTGGAATGCTTCTCTTCTTATCAGCGACAATCCATTGCCTCCGCTATGCACGCACGCACACACACGCACAGACGCGTGCAGTACCTTGGTCTTTTTGTGGGAAGCCAGCCTTATGTAACCTATTATTTAGTTTAGAGTAGATCTATGGGATTTAAATTGGAGGCTTCAGACAAATTGTATCTGAAATTGAAAGGGGGTGAAGTACCCAGATGTATCATCAATTTAGGAAGATAACCAGAGCCTTCGGTGGCTACCGTGGCCTGTTTTATTCCACTGTTACTTAAAAGACTGCAAGCCCAGTCACTCTAAATTTCTCAATCTGGGCCTTTGACAGGAAGCTGAAGGATTCATCTGTAGACTTCTTTATTTTTCATTAAGACCCAGGCCTTTTCTTTCCCAGTGAATGAAGACAAGGCATCAGAATAGCAAACTGAGCTTCATTCTTTTCCTCCTTTCCCCACAGAATCCATTTGGAAAACAGGCTAGTTTACTGGATTTCGATGGAAGGAGAGCGTAGGGTCGGGAGTTTACAGAACAGCAAGTACACAAGGTTCCAGGAGATGGCCCTACCCTGCCTAAAAAGAGAAAAACAGAGTGTCTATGAGTCTAGGAAAGCAAAGAACAGCCTCATAATGTCCTGTAATGTCAGCAAGAGTGTCCTGGAAACTGAAATAGTTTGCAATTATAAATATTACCTTTGCATCTATTATTATGATAACATTCATCAGGAAGGAACCCCTCAGAATGATGGGATCCTCATTTTACCCAGAAGCAGGAAAAAAAAATCAGCATCACCATTTAAACACCCACTTCTAACAGGACACGAATTTTAGATCTCAATGACTCTTCAATGTCAGAGTCTGAGCTGTCCGCTCAAACCTCATGAGGTTAGAATCCTGTTCAAACACTTAGAAACTGTGCAGTGTTGGGCTGCGGAAGTAACCTCTCTGAGATCCATGTCCCTCGTTTGCAAATCAGAATAATGAAGGCACTTACATCCTCACGCAGTTGTTCTGAGATGCACGTAAACACACACACACACACACACACACACACACACACACACACACACACACACACACATTTTTGGTAAAATGTTGACGACAGCCCATGGATGGTAAGGCCCCAATAAGTGATACCGGTTCCTGTAGTCACTGTTTCCTTTTATTGGATTTGCACAAAAAAAGCGACTTGTAATCTCACCCTCATCTCTTAAAAAAAGCTAGAGCTGGTCCTGCTCTCAGGTCTGAGTGTTTAAAAATATTTCAAAGGAAAGGCAGACGGGTTGGAGGGGGCGGGAGGCCTGAGGTATCTGGGGAGGGAAGACATCACAGATGGCCCATCAGGAACTTCACAGAGTGTCACATCCAGAGGTATCTGCCAGCTCAACCAGGGATGAATCTTCTATGAGGACCAGATGCTACTAATTGGCGAGGAATCCTGTGGCTGCCACCCAAAGAAGAGAACAAATTCTTTGCCACCACATGGCTCTTTTTTTTCCCTTCCAAGTGCAATGTGTTAACTCTTTCAAATAGTCATACCATCTTCCGTCTCCAAAAGCCCATGTCCACGTGTAGGAGATTCTTAAGCAAGGTACTAGAGCATTGATTTCATTGATTCTGATTCTCTGTTCAACAAGCAATGCTCTCTCCTGCATGATCTTTGGGGGAGCCATTGAGGGCACCCCCTGGATCAGAATTCAGCTTAGTGTTCCAGTGTGGCACGAAGAAGTTCGCTGCTTCCGTCCTGTGCCTGTTGCTCTCCTTAAACCAACCTCTGCCATGTCTCTCTCTCCCTTCCAAATCATCATCTTTTTCAAAGATAAGGATTGGTCTTTGTGCCCTCTACGGGGGTTCCCAGAGCCTATCAAAGGGCCTGCCACAGGCAAGAGCTTTGCTCAACAAGTAGATAAATATGACCAAGGCCCCCATTACATTTTTAGCTTTCCCACTGCCTCAATTCCCATACCTCAAATTAACACCATCTGCTCCCATCTCATCAAATTATTTCCCATCTCTTGAATACATCATGCACTCCCACACATCTATGCTTTCCTACACACTTGCCTTTCCATCTAGAATCCCCCCTGTAGGATGCGTCAAGCCCCATTAAAGAAGAATATTACAGAACAGAGGTCATAAAAACAACAGCCAGTGACTCCCGCCCACTTCCTGTATTTGTCAATGACATTTTAGTGAAATACATCCATGCCCGACTGTCGACATATTGTCTGTGGATGCTTCTGTGCTCCAACAGCAGAGTTGAGTAGCTACCCTGGAGATCACATGGCCTGTCAAGCCTCAGAGAGTCACTCAGAGCCCTTCTGCAGGGAAAGTTGCTGACCTTCATTCCAGACCCAAAACACACAGCAGCAGACTCTAGCTTGAATTCTACCTCTGCCCATCCATGGGTGGCTGTGGTTATTTCCTCTCTAAAAAAGAGATAAAAATCTATTTGATGAGACGATTCAAATAGTATGTGGGAAAAAATTCCACGTGTGGTATTCTGCAAAGGGTAGATGCTCAATAAATATTTCCCTCTCTCCCTCTTTCTTCTTTTTCCTATGTATCAGTGAGCTCAGGCTGCATAACAATATACCACAGCCTCGGTGGCTTAAACAACAGAAGCTTATTTTCTCACAGTCCTAGAGGCTGGAAAACCAAAATCAAGGTGCCTTTATCCCCCACATGCTGATGGCCACCTTCTCACTGTGGTCTCACATCACCTTTCCACTGTGTACATACGGAGAGAGCCCTCTGGCATCTCTTCCTCCTCTTACAAGGATGCCAGTCCAAAGGATTAGCCCCACCCTCATGGCCTCCTTTAGTCTTCATTACCTTCTTACAAGCCCTATCTCTGAATACAGTCTTGATGGGGGTTAGGACTTTACCTTATGAATTGAGGGAGTGGGGAGCACACAATTCAATCCATTACAATCCACTTGATTCACTTTCCTTCTCCTCTAAACTTCTTGGACATCCACCTGGGATAAGTTGTATTTTTGGTCCCATTCTCCACCTCTCCTTCTTTATATCTATACCCTTTGCCATGTGCTTTTACACTTTCCATCACTAAAATGGCAGAGTGTATTCCCTATCTTTTGACCTTGGGCTCAACCATGTGACTTGCATTGGCCAAGAGAATGAGGTGGAAGTAGGAGTTTCCCAGCTCCAAGCTTTGATCCTAAATGAATTCACAAATTTCCACTTGCCTTCCTGAGTCTTTGCCAGTAAAGCAGCCATCTCACTTAACTCCAGCCTGGATCAGCCAGTCTCCAGCCAACCCAGCAAGTGTAACTGAGCCCAGCCAAGATCAGCAGAACCAGCTAGCCAAGTTTAGTCTGTGCCAACCAACCCCCAGCTGACCCACCAATTTATGACCCACATATCTCTGCTCTTTAGCAAGAGACTTTGGGTTGTCTGTTAACAACAATTTTGTGGTATTAGCTAACTGATATACCACCATTCATTCTTCGAGATCCAAGTACAATACCACCTTGTTTGGGTTCAAACTCTAGCTTCCCCATTTACTAGCTATGTTGTTTGGGGCAAGTGGATCAGCCTCTGTTTCTTCCTCTCTACAATGAAGATAAGAGCATGACACCATAGCTATTGTGAGATTAAGGTGCAACTATTTAGGTAAGACGATGCATAGTAGACACTACATAACTGTTGGCTTCTTTTCCCATTCCTTCCTACTACAGGAAGCTTTCCAAGAAGTGCTGGGATAGAAGCAGTCACTTCTCACACTAAGTTTGTCACCTCCCTCTGTGCATATTACTTGTCACTTGGTCTGCTCCCCTCACTAGTTTGTGCAGAGGTTCTCAAACAGTAGCCATCAGAATCATCTGGAGGCAATTTCAAACAGACCAGTGAACAATCTTCACTTTAGTCCTGCTAAATATCTATGTTCAGGAAAGTATACAGAAATTCCCAATCTTTATGTATATTCTCCCCTGTTAAGAAGCAATGAGCAGAAGACCTGGAGAAGCAGAAGCCATATCTCAGGATCACTGAATCTCTGAGTTCCCCCATCTGGCCTAACACAGAGAAGATGCTCAGGATGCATGTTTTGAGTGAATGAACTTTCTTAAATGCACACCTCTATGGAGAATCACAGCATTGAAGAGCTGACATGAAGCCTTATTTTCCCAGGGCAAAAGCTGAGGTCCAGTCTTAAGATTAGAAAGGTATCTCCTAATTTCAAACTGGGTGCTTTTTCCCAGACAGAATGGGCTGACTTCAGAGAAAACAGGAAACCTCCCATTCTCAGAGTTGTTATTTCTTGAATGTATTGCCCTTGCCCACTTCAAGACCCTCAACCCCTTACTGGAAGTGCAGACTATGGGGATGACCAGCCCTGCGTTTGGGTCCGGGAAAAGGAGGTCACGGGCAGTCTTACCCAAAGACTGCTATGCATCCCACTGTGGGGGGAGGGGTTGGGCATAAGACAAAGTGGACCCTCTTTATGAACAACAGGGTGTTTATAACAGTGGACAATCAGAGTGATTTAAATTGGAACCTCCATTACTCAAAAAAAGTGAAAATAGAAATACCATATGATCCAATAATTCCACTACTGCATATTTTCCCAAAGAAAATAAAAAAACTAACTCAAAAAGTTAATTGCACCCCCATGTTTACTGCAGCATTATTTACAATAGCCAAGGTATGGAAGCAACCCAAGTGTCCATCAATAGATGAAGGGATAAAGAAGACATAGAATATTACATAGCTATCAGAAATGAGATCTACCATTTGCAAAAACACGGATGGATCTACAGGGCATAATGCTAAGTGAAATAAGTCAGGCAGAATGAGACAAAAATATGATTTTACTTATATGTGGAATCTAAAAGACAAAAAAAATGAATAAACAGGCAAAAAGAGAATCAGACCTGCATATACAGAAGACAACATGATGGTTGCCAGAGGTGAGGGGGGTGGGGGATGGGCAAAAAGGGTTGAAGGAGACCAGAAGATACAGGATTCTAGATACAGAATGACTAAGTAACAGGTATGAAAGGCACAGCATAGGGAATATAGTCAATGGTATTGCAATAGCATTGTATGGTGGCAAATGGTGGCAACACTTATAGGTGAGCACAGCATAACATAGAATTGTTGACTCACTATATTGTACACCTGAAATTAATATAACATTGTGTGTCAATTATACTCAGATTTCTAAAAAATCAAGTAAAAAATAAATAAGAACCTCCAATCTTGCTCGAACTCATAGGTTCACTACCCAAAGGAGAACAAAAAAATCAAGCTTTTGGTTTGCCTCGCCATATTCAGCCAAGACTTATAACATCCACAGGCAAGTGGCAACTTACATTAGAATCAAACAGGATACACACAATTAAGCAATTCTTAATTATAAACTTAACTTAGTAGATTTGGGGACAGCAAATGTTGTATCTCTTTTTCCATCTTAGCAGAGCTTGTTGGCACTCCCCAAATATCCATGCACTGCCATCCATTTCTTGGCCCCAGAATGTGGGTGGGACCATGTGACCACTTCTGGCCAATGAGATATGAGCAAAAGTAATATAAATGACATAAGCTCCGTCCAGTCTTGGAACTTGAAAACACTGCATGGCATGCTCCACCTGTCCCTGCAACCAGGAAGACCATGCATTCCAGAAGGTATAGCTTCAAGATGGAAGAAACCTAGATCCCCAAGCAGGCAGTGAGATGCCCTGGAGAACTGTGAGACCCCCATCAGACTGTTAAAAGAGCAGAAATAAATTTATTCTGCTTGCATCACTGAGATTTCAGGGCATATTTGTTACTGCAGCATAACATAGCCTCTCTTACGTGAGACATCTCCCAATCACAGTACAAACAGACCCAGAGGTTCATCTAAATCCCATCTGTCATCTAAGTTCTCCATCCCTGGAGAACATGGTATTGTCAAGTCATGGAGATGGGCATATGGGTCACACAAAAAGTTGGCAACCCAACGAGAGAGAAAAGATAAGCAAATATCAATAATACCAAATGAAATGCCTGCTCTAAGAGAGAGGCAAAGGTACTGTTGGCAGCCTTCTGGCAGTGGTATAAACTAGAAAGACTGAGAAATCCAACCACTAAAAAATACCGAAAATATGCTGGATCAAAAAAGAAAAATGTCTTCTTAAAAACATGCCTAGTAGTCTAGACAGTAAAGAAATCCCTCAAAGCTCCTCCCCCCCCCAAAAAAAAGAATGGAAAGAAAGGAAACAGGAGCAGAAAGCAGGGAATGTAGTAGAATGCTGAATCTAGCAGCTTCCCTGGGGTAGCTTTGAATTTCCACCTCTCTTCTCCCCAGGACTTTGCACTTCTGCTCCACGCCATGCAGGGAAAGGGGGACAGACAGCCTGGGATCCACACGAGGTTGGGAATAAGATCAGACATTCTTGTACAATGCCAGGCTCTCTGGGGACCTCACATTCAATAAAGCAAGAACTAGAAAGAAAACTTTCCCCCTTGCAAGGGAAGATGAAGGGCAAACTTCCTGCTAACCTTCCTTAGAAGGAAGGAGGTTGGGATTATTTCATAATCTGTCTTGAGAATTTCAAACTACTACAAATGTGCACTCACAGGGATTTTGGAACTGAATTTATACTATTTGATTTTTTAAAGCACAATTTGAGAATGCAAAGTGGTCCTGAGGTAGCAGTGCCACCGAGCAATGGGCAAGTGTCCCTAAGCAAACAGAAGAAAATGTACATTCTCTGAACATGCCCTCAAAGAACTATCAGGAGTATGAATGTCAGTAAATATGAGTTTACAACTGAGAATCACAAAACTTGGGAGGAAAAAATATGACATTCAACAACACCACCGCCAACAACAACAAAAACCTAGCCACAAGTGAGTGTTTTGCTATCCAGGCAGAATGTCCTGCAGGGATACCACATACATAGCAATCCCAAGAGACCATGGGGAGACCCAGTCTAAGAACCAAGCATGACGGTTGAAAGGCAGCACCCACCCAGAAATTGGCCAGAGGTCCAGAGTGGTGTCCCTGTCGTGAAAGAAAATCTGAATATGGTTAAAGGATCCTAGTAGGATTTGGGGGAGTGGCTCCAAAACAAAGGAGTCATCTTCCTCGCATGCACAGAGCTGGTCAGGGAGCTAGGCACCAGCCCTCAACCACTGTCATGGATCCAGTCCACAGTGGTGTGGGTTTCTCCAACCGGAACTGGTCTGTTCCATCCTCCCTAGTATCAACAAAAATAGGTGGGATAAAAAAATGCAGACCACCAGCAACATTAACAACTCAGTGTCTTATTTCAGCCTGCCCTAACCAAGCACCATAGACTGGGAAAGTCATAGACTGGGTGGCTCTAAGCAACAGAAATGTATTTCTCACAGCTCTGGAGGCTGGAAGTCCAAGATCAGGATGCCAGTATGGCCATGTCCTGGCGAAATCTCTCTTCCAGGTTGCAGACTGTCCACTTCTTGTTGTATCCTCACCTGGTGAAATGAAGGACAGTGGTCTCTGGGGTCCCTTTCATGAGGGCACTCATCCCACTCGTGAGGACTCCACCCTCATGACCTAACACCCCCCCCCAAAATTCTCCACCTTCAATTACCATCACATTGAGATTGGGGATTTCAACATCTGAATTTTGCGGAGCTGCAGACATTCAGTATATAATACTGTTTCATTTGACTTTGGGTAGACTATAAACTCGGGGCCGTGAAAAAAGTAAAGTCAGTGAGTGATGGAACCAAATTAGCCAAACTCTTTCAAAATGAAAAGGCAGAGAGAGAGAGACAAAGAGATATGAGCTCAGAAGTGGCTAAGATCCAGAGTAAATAGTGAGCTTCGCAAAATCACCCCTTTCCGTTTCAATCTTTTATACTTTAATCATCTCCAGCCATGGACACGGTTCTTACCGTGAAGAAAAGGGCTTGGCATGAACACAAGGATAATGAAGGTGAAATACTATTATATTTAATACTATAATATCATTAATGCAACTCCAGTCAGAGATCAAGGACTTCTCAAATTAATTATTTCTTGTTCCAACACACACCATGAAATGGGCTTTCTAAATCAGAATGACACATCCCAACCTTTCCCTTATTAAGATAATTCTATTTTATTTCTTGGTTCTTTGCAGCCTAGGCAAGTTTTATAAATATTTAAGAGAGAAATTAGGCGGGAAAATGCTGGATAATGCATGACTAGCAGCCTGTTGACTGAGACAGAGACACACTGTGAACTGACTTTAGACTCCTCCTGCTTGCAGTACACAAATCCCTGCAAAATCTAGACAGTCTTGTCCCTTTGTGGGAAGATTAGCAGTACACTGAGAGCCTCTACGTCCTTCCAGATTTGCATTTTCCATTTTATTGCCAGAGTGAGGAGGGAAAGTCATTGCTTGAAATACACTCATTAAAGATGAATTGAGTCTTTATGGTCAGCAGTAAAAGTTAGGCAAAATATTGATAACTTGCCTATTAATGGTCTGTCCTAGTTGGGTCTTTAATTGCTTGAATGACTGGTCATCTGCAGAAACCACATTCACCCTTCAGTTTGGTCTCCAAAGAAATCTTAAGCATGCACAAAGACCTTGATCCTTGGAGATACTGGAGGACCTGGTTACTTGTCCACACAGAGCGACTGGAGTGGTGCGACAGAGGGTCACGTCCATTATGAGGAGACGACCACCTTCATGGCTGGCAGAGACTTTTTATGAGCTCATTTGCTGATTTCCAGGAAGGCACCATCAACCTCCCTGCACTAAGGTATTTCTGCTCTTGGTGCGGTTGGACAGCTTCTTCAAAGGAAATGCTTTCTGCAAAATACCTCCCCAGTCGATGCTTCACAGTTGGCTAATTGCCAGGATAATCGGTTCTAACCATTTACCTTCTGAAAGCATCACTCTTGACTTGATCATTTAATTCTCAAAACGCCTTCAACTGACGGGAAAGGATGCTATTTTACTTGCAAAGCTGACTGCAGATTATTTTCTGATTGCAGATTTATTTTGTTTGTGACAAAATGTTTCCCGCTAATTGCTAAAATAATCTTGTAGGAACTTGCATCTGAACACCTAATCTATTAACCCACTGTAGTTTCTCCCTAATCCCTGTTTTCATCCTTTTATTTATTTTAAACACCTATTTACAGGATCATTAATCCTCATCAATATTGTCTGGAATCCCTGAGCAACTACCAGGGCTGTTTCTGCAAAGAAACCCTACAGTCAAGGAAACTCGACATTCAACAATCTGTTCTACGCACCAGCTTTTCCATGTGGGGGATGAGAGAGGAAAATAAAGCCCTCTCAGCTCAATCCATAACAGGCCATGGAAAACAAGAGACATGAATCTTGTCAATTGACAGAGAAATACCTGTTCATTGGCTTCTGGCCAGCCAGAAAATTAAAAGTTGCCAGATTCTTCTTTTGGATCGTCCCAGGTAGACAGAGCAGCAAGAAACTATGTCAATGACGCCTATATGTGGGTAGCATTCTTTTAAGAAATTTTGACCTAATACTGAGCAGGAGGAAGGCAAATACAAACTCATGAGGCGAAAACACACTAGTGACAGAAGTGACCGGGCACAGCTCACTTATTATACAAGTGAGTAAACTGAGGCATGGGGCAGTTGAACAATTTGACCCAAATTCCTGTGTTAATCGGGGTTATCGAAGGGGAGCCCTCTGTAGCCAAGTTATTTGGGTTTAGCTTCCATCTTCAAGATTTTTTTTCTTGGTTATTTTCCATTTGAGATGGAAGGAACATAAATGTTCGTTTTTCCAGGGGTCTGTGCACAATTATAGAAGATAATTGATTTTTCCTAAACACCACAGGTGACAGATTTATTTCTTTCAACAGTGCTCAAGGTTAAAGCACATCACATCTGAACCCAAAGGCCTATCTTGGAGACCATCTTGTATGGAGGTGCCTTGACAAATGTCAGTCCAAACCAAGGACCAGAGACCTTCTCAACACCATCTGCCCCCTCCCACGAAAGCCCAGCAGAGAGAAAGAATTCAGGGTTTTGGTTGAATAAACGAGCATAGGACAGTTTCTCTGGGCTTTGTTAAGATGCAGTAATTCTCAAGAAAGGACTTTTATCTGACTCTAATTTTCCCCAGCTCTCCTTGGTTAAAGTTCATGTCAAGTTGACCTTAATTCATTTACCTTCTTGGATATGCTTCAAACTCAACTATATTAACTTCCCTTCTTGGTGGGCTCCCGTGCTCATTGCAAGCCCCTTTTCTGGATCTGGCAGGGAATTGCCTCTAATTATCCATAATGTACTCCTGGAGCAAAGATGTGCGTGTTAAGAGCCAAAATAGAAGGTTAACTACAAACTGCACAGTAATGCAATTACCTCCCAATTATCCCTTTCAACGCTTAGGGAATGAATAGGAGACATTAAGCTCAATTCTGCAGTAGAATCTCTGGTTATTGGAGGTGGGGTAGAAGTGAGGAGAGGCAGAGGAGGGAGAAAAATAAGTAAGGCTGCTGTGGGTAACGGATGCCAGGGAACGTTGGTGATGCCTCACTGGAATCATTCCTATTGGTATTGGATTTCTTTCCATTCTTCTAGTTGCCGTACCCTGCAGAAGGTGCATTTGAACATCCCATCTCTATGTGATCAGGACACTACTCGGCAATGGGGTGCCTGGGTGGCTCAGTTAGTTAAGAGTCTGCCTTCCACTCGAGTCATAATCTCAGCATCCTGGTATTAAGCCCCACTTCAGGCTCTCTGCTCAATGGGAAGTCTGCTTCTCCCTTTCCCTCTCCCTCTGCCCTTCCCCAATCTCGTTCTCTCTCTCTCTCTCTCTCTCTCTCTCTCTCTCTCTCTCTCTCTCTTATATATAAAAAAAAAAATCCTTACAAGAGTAAAAAATGAAAGCATGAACTTACAGTAAATTTGCAAGAATTGCGCGATGAATACCTAAATACTCTTTACTAGATTTCACTAATTATTAACATTTTCCCGCATTCGCTTTATCTTCACTTCTAAATGCATTATCCTCTTATCTCTTAGGAGGAAAAAAGGACATCCTCCTGCAGAAATACAATATAAAAATCTCATTTAGGAAGCTTTACTCCAATACAGCACCGTTACTCATTATACATTCCATTCTCAGAATTTCCAACTGCTTCCCCAAACAGAAGATACTTAATTTATAATGTTTTAGTCCTCCCAATCCAGAATCCTATCAAGGGTCATGGGTTGCNAAAACCAAGTCCCTCCAGAGAATGTTGGAATTCCCCTTTGGCTGGAGCATGGTACTGGGGCTTGGAGAGGACTTGCAGGAACAGTAAGAGGTGGGAAATTAAGGCCAACTCTGTCCTTTAACAGCACCCACATCTCCCTGACGTTACACAAGAGGGCAGCTACTCCTCATCAACCCAAACTTTGTCATTCATTGGTCAGCAGCAGCAACCCACCCAGTATTCAAGACATAACCTTTCCCTCTTAAATGCCTCTTGTCTGTTTTTATCCACTCAACAGAGATTATTTTTAAGCTAAATTACATTTCTGTGATCATACTGGCTATTATGGTTATCTATTGCTGTGTAATAAACCATCCCAAAACTTAGTGGTTTCAGACAGCAATTTATCACTGTATGTTGTAGTTCTGTAGGTGGACTGGAGTCAAAGCAGTGGGTCTATCTTAGGATATCTCATGTGGATGGCAGCTGGGAGTGCACTTACCTGAAAACTCACATAGGTTCCATGTCTAAGGTGGCTTGTTCATGTGCATGGCTGTTGGTTCTGGCTGTGATTTAGGAGCTTAGCCAAGGCTGTTAACCAGAGGACCTACATGTGTTATTTCTATTTAGCTTGGGCTAATCACAGCCTAGCACCTAGGTTCTGAGAGAGAATGTCCCAAAGATAATGTTACAAAAGTCCCAGGCAAGAGCCACAAGGCTCCTCATCACCTAGCCTCAGAAATCCTAGAATACTTCACCATATTCTATTGATCAAATGAGTCACTAAGGCAGCCCAGATTCAAGACTCCAGCTCTTGATGTGAGAACCACCACATACTTACAGGAGGGAAAGAGTTGATGGTGGTCATCTTCAGAGACCACCTACCACATTAGTGAGAATCTCAACTTGGTATCATCTGAAAGTCTGACATTCTTCCTTCTTCAGTGCTATCATTGGGGGGAAAAAAAGTTAATGCAGGACGGAGTGAAAAGTCCAAAGACACATTGCTAGGGTCTTCCTTCTAGGCTAAGATTTCTCAAATCAATTCGGACCCTGTATTATATGGAATTAGGTTCATCTATGAGTCAGGGGTTTAAATTCTAAAGGATTCTAAGGGCTCGACTAGGACTCTCTGGATAAATCCATCCCCTTCTGAGCAATCACACTTGACATTCCCATCAAGACGCTGACACTGTCCCTGGAAGGAGCTACTCCCTGTTCTTTGAGCATCTCTGTTCTTTCTGTATCCCAATCCAAGATGTTTCGGTGAAATTTTATCATCTGTAATTTCTATTAAGAAAATAATAGGCATTTTGTGTTCCCAATCGTGACATTAAATTCTAATATTTAATGTGTCCTTTCGAATATTCTTTCTCTCTCAGATATTCTCATTAACCTGGCCACTACTCCCAACACACATGCTGTCCTGATCAACACTCGTTCCTTTGGGCCAGGTAGAGCCATAGACTTCATTCGGATTGCCAGCTCAGATCAGAAGTGGTTAGAGAACTGTATCTGGGCTCCTAGGAATGTCTGAGACTCATGTGTAATGCCCAGTTTCTCCCCCTGGGGAAGGTCTCCACGCTGAACTCCCAGTAAGGCGTCTGAGCTGTAATATTCTACTTCCCACTGTCAGCTTCTCCCCTGGCCTTGGATCAACCCAAGTTGACCAAGTACCATTGACATTGTGCATCAGACTTCTGATCACCCCTTTTGGGGTCGGGCCCACCACGAAGCCCGCTTCCCAGCCTCCATCTTGCCTGATCCCCAGCCTTCTTCCTCTTCCATTTCCTCCTGAGACATGAGGTCCCAACATGCCTTGCAACTCAATACTCCAGAGTGATAGCATCCAAGGCTGGGCCCTATGGACATGATGACAAAGTAAAGAAATCTTGAAAAAAAGAATTGTCAGCATGGTGGAGACCTCTCAAGTCCCAATGGCAGGAAAGTCTGACAATGAGAAAGGAGCTGGATGATCATGCAAGGAGGCCAGCAACTGACAGACAAGAAGGGAACACAGACGGGATACACACCAGAATCCTGGAGAAATCCCATTTCACGGTGGTGAGATGTAGCTGGCTTTGAAGAAAAGAATCGAGAACACCCAATGGGAACAAGGCTAGGTGCCCAAAATCCCATCTCACTGGACTTGGAACATGCAACCAGAGGACACTCAGCCTCGACAAAGGGTCCGGGATCAGGACGGGCACTGCAGTCAAAAGAGAAACAGACTCAGCCAGGACCTGGCTGGGAAGAAGGGCGCGAGGAACTTATTCCAAGCAGGCTCGGTCTGACTTAGGAGAGCCCAGACAGCCAGTAGCCCCTTCAGAAGGAAAGATGCCTGAGCTCCACCGAGTGCTTTTCCAAGTGCAGCCCTGGGAAACCATGGCCGCGGCTGTGACAAAGCCAGCCGTGCCCCCCAATAAGCCTTTTGTAAGGCCGGTTGCTCCATTTTGTTTCACATAATTTATTGCTCGGTACATATCGATAATACAATTGTCAGCCCAGCAGACATTTTCCATTTTAATAGTTCACAAGAGATACCACATTATTGATCCTACACCACTAAATAAAAAACTCGTTTGTCAGGGGAGCACGGAATGGCTTTTAATGGACACAGCCAAACACCTGCTACTAGTTAGGGAAGAAAAATAACCATCCTGCCACAAAGACGTTTGGAAGCAGCCTCGAAACACTGTTTTAGGGATTAGCAGGGCTCTCAGAAAACTGTGGGTGCCTTTGCCAAATGTCCAAAGGCTGGCTTTCTCTTCGATGATAGGAAAGGCTGCCATTAATAATGTACTATGCACCAAGCATTTTTACCTTCTGTGCTTCCTCCTTCCTTCTGTGCTTACTTTCTGTACGGTCCTCACGGCAACCTACCTATTGGTGGCTTTGCGCAGAAGGCTTTGGAAGGTGAGGCATATAATACACCAGCAAAGGGAATGAGGTGTCTCTTGCTCACTTGGAAGGTCTGATGGTGGATGCTTCCCAGGTTGGCATCACTGCTCCCTGATTCCAGATTCTACCATCCTCAACTTCTCACACAGGGCCACAAGACAGCTGCCGAGCACATAACCAACAACATCTGCCACTTTCAGCTGAGGGACCCTGAGTGGCTTCAGGAACGAAGCCTAAACTCTGCAATTAAGAAGGAGCTAAGAAGCCAGGATCTTTGTCTACTTGGTTTCGAGATGAGTTTTCTTGCCACAGACACTGCCATCACTTTATCAAATGCACCATGGTATGGGCTGGGCTGTGTCCCCCACAACTGACATCCATATGTTGGCATCCTAACTCCCAGCACCTCAAATGAGACTGCATTTGAAGATGGGGTCTCTTAGAGGTAATTAAGCTAGAATAAGGTAATTAAGGTGGGTCCTAATCCAATCTGAGTGGTGCCCTTATCAGAGATTAGGACACAGACACGCACAGAAGGACAACCAGTGAGGAAACAGGGAGAAGGTGGCCATCTACATGCCAAGGAGAGCAGCCTCAGAAGAAACCAGCCCTGCAGACACCATGACCTTGAACTTGTAGCTTCCAAAGCTGTGAGAAAACAAATTTCCATTTATCTGCTAAATCTCTCCTTTCTCCAGGAATTTCCCCCCTCCAGTGAATGTGTGTTTTTCCCTCCATCACTAACCCATATTTCACAGTGTTATTGAAATGTAATTGACACACAAGAACATGCTAAACCGTACAATTTGATAGGTTTCAACATATGGATACACTCGTGAAACCATCACCACATTCAACAAAATGAACGTATCTTCACCTCTCAAAGTTTCTTTGTGCCCCTCGGGAATCCCTTCTTCTCTGCTTCCACCCCCACTCCCGCCGCCACTGATCCGCTTTCTGTCCCTGTAGAGTTGTTTGTGTCTTCGAGAGTTTTATATAAATAGAATCATGTGGTAACTGTTTGTCTTTGTCTGACTTCTTTTACCAACGTAATTATTTTAAGGTTCAGTCATGCTGTGTGTCTCCGTTGTTCATTCCTTATTATTCTTGGGTCGTGTTCCATTGCATAGATATACCACAGTTTGCTTATACATTCACCTGTTGAGGACCCCTCGCATTATTTCTAGCGTTCACCTCTTAAAAATACTATGCACATGCATGAAAAAATACTTTCTTCTCTCTTCAGTAGACATCTAGACATGGACTGGCTGGGTCACACAGTGGGTGTGTGTTTAACTTGCAAAGAAATTGGCACACTCTTTTCTGAAGTGGCTGTCCCACCAGCCAGGGATGACAACCCGTTCTTCTGATGCATTATCAACCCAATCAATCTTTTATTTTAACCACTCTATTAGGTGTGCAAGGGCATCTCATTATGGTTTTTTGTTTTTTAAAGATTTTATTTATTTATTTGACAGAGAGGGAGAGACAGCAAGAGAGGGAACACAAGCAAGGGGAGTGGGAGAGGGAGAAGCAGGCTTCCTGCTGAGCAGGGAGCCCGATGCAGGGCTCGATCCCAGGACCCCGGGATCATGACCTGAGCCACCCAGGCATCCCTCACCGTGGTTTTAATTTGCATTTCCTTAATGATGAATAATGTTGACCACCTTTATATGTGCTTATTACCATCCACACATCTTTGTTGAAAGGCCCACTCTGGACACAAATCTGTTAGCAAATGTATTTCCTCCAAGAGGTGGCTTATCTTTTAATTCTCTCCTTTCTTTTTTTAACTGAAATAGAGTTGACATATAATGTTACATTTGTTTCAGGTGCACAACATAGTGATTCAACATCTTTTTATTGGCTTAGTGTTTGGGAAAGACCAGATGTTTTAAATTTCAATTAAGTCCAATTGAGCAATTTTTTTTCTCTTAAAAATTGTACTTAGAGTATTGCCCCTGAGAATGCTCAGCATAACCCAAGTCAAATATGATACAAATAAGCCCTCCCTTCACCATCCTCCACTATCTTATAAGCCTCTGAGTATCCTCCCAAAATCCAGGCATGAGGGCTCGTCTTGTAAACTGAGATGGGAGCACATTGTTGAGGGTCACACCTTCCAGTCTTCAGTGATGCTCTTTGCCCAAGGACATGGGCAGCATCAGGAGCAGACAACCAGTAAGGTTGAACAAGGAGAAGCTTTCAGAGAAAATATCTGCTTTTCTCCCCTATGACTGGAGAGGGTCTGGCTGAGTGGGATTCATCTCGCCTCTCACGTGTCCTTTTCTGGACAGTGTCCCTTCCCTCTTACGGCTTCTTATTCGGGGAAAAGCAGCATGAGTGTATGAAAACTAGAGTTACCAGAAGAATGTAATTCTGTATGTGTCTGAACCATCTGGCATTTGTATGCATTAATATTAATTTTAACGACAACCATAATAAGATCTGTAGTACAATTCTAATACTAACAATTATCTATGAAGCATCACACAGTGTCAGGTAACTTACATACTTCATCTCTCATGATTTCTTCTGATATTTTATGCTTTCATATTTTGCTTTTAGACCTTCAATCCATTTGGAATTTATCCTGGTGTAGACATGAGGCATGGATTGAGGTTTTGTTTTTCCTCCAGATGGCTACTCAGTTGACCCAACGCAATTTATGGATCAATTCATTTTTCCCCTGCTGATTTCAAATTCCTCCTTTACCACTTACTAAATGTTTTCATATATTTAGATCTGCTTCTGAGCTTTCTATTTGTTTCCGTGGATCTGCATGACCAAACGCCTTACTGTTTTTATTACCGAGGCTTTATGATATGTTTTAATATCTGCCAAGTGTCTCACACACACTTTTTTGTTTCAAAAGTTGTTGGTATGATCATTATTATTTAAATTTCCATCCAAATTTTAGAATCCTCTTATCTTGCTCCAAATCGGAAATCATTTAAAAATGCAACAGATTTCCATACTCCACCCCAGCCCTACCATATTGGAGTCTTCACGGAAGGAGTCTGGGAGTCTGTGTTTTTAATAAGAGCTCCAGACACCAGTCAGCCGCCCAGCAGGTGGGAACCATGACTTGGAAAAGCGGATGCTCGGAACGGCCAAGGGGCATTGCAACTCACCAGGTGACAGCCTGACAGGTACACGTGGCGTCTGATCACAGCAGGAACAGTGGATCTCCGGGAACTTGCCCAAGGCCTGGCAATGATGACACTCAATGCGTCTGTGCTTGATAAATTAATAGACAGAAGAATGAACACAGACAGAACTGACACCTCTCATGGAAAGGGCCCCTGGAGGGTTTGTAGGGAAACCCCTGCCAGCCCAGACACGATGACAGAGATCGACCAAGCAAAAGAAGCGGAAGAAGAAATGCCTTCCATGAAGGCACCAGCAGAGTCAGGAGAGGGGAGGTCAAGAGGGCGGAAAAGAAGGCAAGCAAGTGATCCACAAGCCTAGAGATAACTCTCATACCTGTGGTCTTGCCTTTGCCCAAGTGATGGAGGCAGATGCCACAGCTTGAGGCTTGGGTGGAGGGAGCGAAGGAAAGGTTAGAGGAGCTGTGCGAAGTGAGCAGTTCGTGCAAGCGGACAATTAACGATGGCCAGGACTGGCCTCCGGGGCAGAGGCAGGTCATTCCTTCAGAGACAAAATGGCTCCTGATGCTGGGAAGACGCATTTGCCCCAGAAGTGCCCCCAACAGTCAGAGGCTTCTTGAGGCACCTGGTTTGGGGTCGGATACTCAAAGAAGGGGATCTATCTATCTTGGGCTCTCTTCCCCCCACCTGCCTGAGCTCATAAAGAAAATAAAATTCCTATCCAACTTCTTACCTGTCCCAAAGCATGCTCTATTTGAAGGAGCATCAGCCCACCTTCCTCCTCCTTTCTTAGCTCCTCCCCTTTCAAAGTGCTGATCATCTGAAAGCAGATTTTCCTTGGGAAGAAGTCAATGTGGACACCGAAGAAGGAGAGACCGAGAGCCTATAGGCACTTTGGGCAGCCGAAAAGAGCCAGGTTGGACCAATGGAGGCACGAAGGTGACCTTCAATCCGCCCATCTCGCAGGAACGTGCTGGCATGGCTTTTATTCATTTTTACAGCTGAGCAGGTAGGCGCTTGGCCAGAGTCACCAAAACATGTGTACGTGGAAGGCGTGCCAACGGTACAGAAACCTCTCCAAGCCTCTCCGGCAAACGCAAGCTTCTTGTGCCTCGTAAAATCTTCACACCACACAGAAGGAATCAGCGGCTGCCACACGTCTTTGTGGGGACTGGGGGTGGGCTGGGAAGCTCAAGCCACCATCTGGGAGCTTGCTATGTTGTCTTCTGCTTTAGGGAACTGTCTCCCAACCTTCTCGTAGTCTCTGCCATGAAAGAAATAGTACATCCCCTAACTGTGTCTGTCAATATCCAATCATGTATGTCACCATGGCATTGTGACAATGACATGGGGACAGAAGACACCAATGTCTCGTCTTGTTTGGCCATCGATCATGGGTCTTAGATTCCTCTCAGCCAGAGGCACCATTCATTCATACAAGCCAGGCCTTGGTTAATCGGGGCAAATACACTTGTAAAAGTAGGGGCTGGTCCATGAAACTATCCAGTGGCCTGGAGGCTACTGCAGTCTTGATCAGAGTTTCTCAGAGGGTGGGCTCCCAAAATAGCAGCATTGGTATTACATGGGAACTTGTGAAAAATGCAGATTCTCACGTCCCACCCAGAACAACTGAATGGGAAACTCTGGGGGTGGGGCTTAGCAATCGGTGTTTTAACAAGGCCTCCAGGAGATGGTGACGTGCTCTCCAATTTGAGAACCACCTATCTGCACAGCATAATAGAAGCTTGTCCTAAAATTCCCTTTAAAGCTTCAGGAAGAGATCCTTATCCTGGGAGTAAGGAAGAGCCAGGACAGACAGTCCAACCAGATCCGCCGTCTGTGGGCCGTGCAGGTCCCCACTGGCAAGGGCCACACTGCCCTCTGCACAGACTTCCCCTCCCCAGCCCAATGGGACTGGGAGCAAGACAACCCTGCCACAGGGTTGTCATTAGTATTCAAGTGAGAAACAGAGGAACAGTGTTCCTGGAGCTCTCTTTGGCCCATTAGAACCTCTGCGAGGCCTTTCTGGAATTGACCTACAGACACAGATCGTTCTACACTAGACGCATGCTCAGATAAGCAAAATGCCAAGTCACAATGGGCCACCAACATTCTTTCCTTGCTGGAGGCTGGCTGGACCTTCCAGCTTCCTGACCAGCCAGCAACGTCAGGATAGCTGAGCTGTGTCTGGGGAGCGGGAGGATCACCCGCCAGCCTTCGATCTGTACTTTTGCAGCTGGAGAACATTCAAGGTAAAGGACCATAGGCTGCTTAGAAAGAGAAGAGGTGTACATTTTGTAGTTTAGCCGGACACGCTAAGAGCTAACTCTTACAGGGTGCTCACCAGGTGTGAGCACTGAGCCTCCCACACTCTCTCCTGGTGTTCCCACAATAGCTAAAAACCCTAAGGGGCTTCATTATGCCCATTGTACAGATAAAGTGACTGAGACATAGCAAGGTTGAAGGATTTGTCCAAAGCTGCGCAAATAGAAAACGTTGAAATCAAAATTTGAGCTGCAGTGTTCAGACAGCAAAGCCTGCCTGCAACTCTCACGGCCCTCTTAGGAAAAAAAAAAAAGAATTTATGTATACAGAGTTGACCTTTGAACAACACAAGTTTGAACTGTGTGGCTAGGCTTACATGTGGATCTTTTTTGATGATCACAGTGCAATATTTTCTCTTCCTTATGATTTTCTTAATGACGTCTTCTTTTCCTTAGCTTACTTTATTATAAGAATACAGTCTCTAACACATATAACACGCAAAATATGCTTATGTTATCAGGACATCTTCTGGTCATCAGTAGGCTATAAGTAAAGTTTTGGGGGAGCCCAAGTTAGATGTGGATTTTCAACCGTGGAGGGGGTCAGCGCCTCTAACCCCTGCATGTTCAAGAAACAAACGTGTAGATTGGGGTGAGTGCGTATATAATTGGGGAGGGGTTTATGGATCACAGTTCTTCACAGATAACCTTTTTGGTTGCTTCTTGATAATCCTGGGGTAAACACTCCTTGAGGGAGTGCAAGGAAGCAGTAAGGGAGACATTGCTAACCCTAATCAGAAATGCAAATGTGCGGGTTCAGACCAGGTAGACTAGATGACTGGAGTGAGGATCTGGGCCTATTTGGGAGATACGGTAAGAAGCCCTTACATACAGGGCATGCACAGCACAGAGATGAGCCCTGGCAAAGGAGGACAACCACCTCCTTCATTAAGTCGTTTAAAGTATAATTACATTCAGCATATAACTGGAGAAGAAAGTGCTGCCCCTCCACGCAATTCTGGGCTCTTGACAGTGATGAACTGTGCAACCTGTGAGCAATTATTTAAATATTCAACACTTTGCATGCATGACTGGATCAGCACTCTAATCAGAATCATAGGAACATGGAATTTGGGGATGGAACAGACCTTAGAGGCCATATAATTCAATCCCTTGATTTTCACAGAGAATTAAGTGGAGGTCCAGAGAGTTCCTGTTATTTTCCTAAGGTCCCTGGGATAGGAATCCAAACCCTTCACCCCTTGATCCTTAGTTTCATATCATTTTAAAAAACAGGGCTGGAAGAGCTGAAACCTTGCTGTTGGATCATTGTTTGATCTGATGCAATCATCCTACGGTTGAATGAAAACACGGGTTTGCTGTATAGATGTCCAAGTCACAAGTTACGCTGCTTTGATTCTGTTCACAAAGGTTTAGAAAATACGCCAAGGGTGGAACCCTATAAATGGAGCCCTATAATACATACTGATGGGAACAAGAACACTTAATTTTTACAAAACCTTTGCTACCTGGAATATGTAACAAAATATAAACAGCCTTTATCCCTCTTTATTTTGCAAAAACCTATGTCTTCAGATCTTAATAAGTTGCTCCATCTCAGTTTGTATATTTCTATTCTTGCAACTTCATGTGTATTCGCTAGAGTGCTAGTTGACATTCTGCAGATAGGACCATGACAAAGAGAAGAATGAGAGCTGATCATGTCTCAGTGTTTCCTGGCTCCGCAACACACAAAATTTTCCTGGGGCTGGGGTTTTTATATTCAAAAATAGACATGTCAACTTGTTAATGAAGTTAATCAAGACAAGACTGCTGATCTATTTCAGTAGATGTATGTCCATTCTGCCTTAAAAACTGCCACAAAGACTTTTAAAAATAACAATGCACCACACGGTTGAGGCTGTGGTCACATGGATGTGCTCATGTACTATTAATGGAAGTGTAAGGTGGTCCATCCACAACAACATACTATCACTGAAGTGCCATTAATCAAGAAGCACTCATTGGAAGAGTTGAGCTTTCAGCCAAGTCTCAAAGAATGTAACAGGCTTGGAGGAGAAGAGAAGGGCAAAGAGTCAAAACAGATAGAGGCAGAAGTGGAAGAGAGATTGCTGAGTTCCCCGACTCATCCCCCTTCTTCCATCCTCAAATCCATTAGGGCAGCAGCTTCAAATCCCTCTCTAACTCTGCCCTTCTGCCTCCCTCTTCCTCTTCCTTGTTTTAAGGAACACCATGATTACAGAGGGCTCACCTGTAAGATCCAAAATAATCTCGCCATCTCAAGATTCTCAATATGATTAATAACATCTACAAATCTCTTTGCCAAGTAAGGGAACACTCACAGGTCTGGGGCATTAACACTGTGGATGTCTTTGGGAGGCATTACTCTGCCCCCCCCCCATCTTAACCTACTACCATGTCTCTATTTCCTCATCTGTGACATGGGTTTCATAATATGCTATCCACTTCATAGGGTTGTTGGGAGGATTAAATTAAACTTAGTATTTCTCAAGTGCCAAGAACAGGGGCTGGCACCTGGTAAAAACTCAGAAGTGTATTTTCCATTTCTATCTGCCCATCTGAACAAATTGGTAGAATTCACTCCTTCACCCCTGGACTCCTTAGGACAGTGGTTTTCAGATTTTCTTGAATGCGACTCACGATAAAAATACACTTTAAATCATGACCTAGTACACCCAAAGATTTCTGTATTTATGCAACTAAAATCAGTATTTCACAAACAAAACTAACCCCTCTATGTGTAATGGATTCTGATATATTCCTTTCTGTTTTCATGCAACGAAATAAGCCAGTGGGAGCCTAGTTAAGGCTGGCACCCTGGCATCCAAACTCAGCATCTTTTCTTTTTTCCACCTGGTGCAATGAACACCCAGCAGAAGCTATTTCAAGACTGCAGACACCTTGCTGTTTCTTTGGGAGGTCCTGCTCTTCCCAGTTAAGTTGGGAAAACTGAAAGGAGAGAACTGGAAAATCAGGGCCATCACTTCCCTTGCAGACTTCCGCCCTCATCTGTCAGCATCCAAAATCTTGTGATCATTTAGTGGCTTTAAGGAAGCCGACAAGCTTTAATTTGTCAACCTTCTTGTGTTAACGCTGGAGAGCACCTAATTGCCCTGTCCTCCTTATTCACGCCGCGTGACCGTGGTGAGTTGCCGCTGGCTCATCACATCGACAAGGTTTCTGTGACAGCTTCTCTTGTCCACGCATAACCAAATCTGGGGAGGCTGTCATTCGATTTGACAAAGTGACAAGACAGCACTGTCAATCTCCCAGATGAGTGAGGGAACGCAGTGACTGACAAAATCTAAGGGTCACTACAAATCTGATCGTCACTGCGTCGAGGCTGACAGCTGATGAAGCATTCCTCCAATGGTTCAAAGCCTACACATTTCTCACCTCAACTGGTCTGAGAAATATGTAAAGGTGACTGACATGCGTGTGTATTTCACCTGGGATATGACAGGCCCTGCCAAGGCTTTTAAAGCATCTTTCTGCTGCCACTGAGGAAGTGGCCAATGTGGTCACCCCTCAACTTTGCCTATGGCTCTCCAGGTCACTTGACAAGACTGTGAGCTCCCCCGATTCCCAGGTGCCCAGGGTGTGATATCTGAGGGAGCCTTAAACACCCAACCCCAGTCCATAATGGCACATAACACCCAAGGACACTCAAGCGTAGACACCTGAGGGTGGACAGATAGGACTGATACTAATCACGGGAATGGGTCTCACTTAGAGTT
Source organism: Ailurus styani (assembly GCA_002007465.1). Taxonomy (NCBI): domain Eukaryota; kingdom Metazoa; phylum Chordata; class Mammalia; order Carnivora; family Ailuridae; genus Ailurus; species Ailurus styani. Next base: position 1,177,031 of record LNAC01000109.1, read on the forward strand.
AGATTATGTCAACATACATACAACATAACAAGTATAGTCAGTCATTCTCAACCTTGGCTGCACTCTAGAATCCTCTAGGAGCTTTTAAGGAGTATCCCATGTCTGGGCCCAACCTCCAGATTCTGATTTTGTTGATCTGCGGAAGAGTCTGGCCTGCAAGGCATTCAATATTTTATAAAAGTTCCAAAAGACTGTGTTGCACCACTGAGGTTAAGAAACCCCTTGAGCTTGACTGCCTGGGTTCAAGTCCAGATGCTACCAGTTACTAATTGTGTAACCTGGGGCAAATTATTGCATTTTCCTTGGCCTTGGTTTCCTCATCTATTAAAAAAAATAGGGAATGATGATAATAATACTTCGTTCCTAGCGTTCCAGGGTTTCAATGAGTTGTTAGATATAAGGCCTTACTACATTGCCTGAGAGAACTCTCCTTCCTGATAAATAAATGTTAGCTATTCCTGTTATTTCAACATTTCTTATACTTAAAAAGGTTCAAAAGGAAGAACTGACCAAATTATATGATATTGAGCTTCTCTTCATGGTCTTTTCTCTAATATGGAATGTGAGAGAGAAAAGAAAGAATAACTCTGAGGTGCTTGGCCTAAGCAACTGGAAGGTGCTTTGCTCTGCCTCATTTTGCCTTTTCCAATCCTTGTACTATTCCCATTATACAGATGAAAAAACTGAGGCTCTAAGGGGTTGAATAACTGGTACAAGATCAGAAGGGCTTGGAGAAGAGCCAACTTAAGAGTCTGACTCTGATATTTCTACCTCCAAAGTCCACATTTTCTTCCCACTCACTCATACTGAGTTCCCAGGTGGATATGAATCTGGTCTTAAAAATGATGAATATGGGTAAGAGGACATGAGAAAAAGAACACTCCAGTTGGATAGGAGTCATGGATACAAGACGAACTCAAGGTCCTTCATGCCTTAACAGTCTATGATTTTGAGATAAGAGAGTACTCTACCAGCACAACAAGCAGGCCTAGCTAGAGCAAAGGGCCCTCAAGCAGAGAGGCGCGTGCACCCAGCCAGAGAACACACTAGTGAAGAGCCCAATGGTTGCAGACCTGGGAATCTGCACAGTATACTGCAGGGAAATGAATGTGTAGCTCTGTTGAAAATCCTTATTAAATTCTGTTTAAATGTGTGATATTAAGTCTTGCAAACTGCAAAAAATCGCAATGTGAGAAATTATATAGCGTGGATGATCCATTTTCTTACACAAAGAGATTGCAAGAAAAAAAACACAAAAAGGGGGTGAAGACAGTGAAGATTAAAACACCAGATGTGATGATTGGTTTTTATAGAATCCTGATTCAAACAGCTGAAACACACACACACTCATACATGCGTGCACATGCACACGCATGCACACGCAAGACAAAATCATGGAAATGTGGGTGCTGACTGGATATTCGAGGAACTAATGAATCCTTCCTTTGAGTACATTATAGACTAGTGAGCATATATAATGAGGTAAGTCATATATCTGAATTTTATAAGACAAGGGTAAGTAGTGATCAAAGTTCCATAGAGGAAATCCATTAAATGGCGTGCTGAGGAAGGAGTGTAGTGTGAGAACAAGGAAGAGGGAAGCTTCCATTGGGTGAGCCACATCTGAGCACAAACTGAGCCAGACCCTTCCCTGATGCCTCTTCTAACCAGCAGTGGCTTTCAGACTATGCTTGGCTGAACCCAGGGATCCCTACTCAGGGCCATGTTGTTGCCAGAGATACAAGCTGAATGTGGGACTTCTTTAACTAGAATAGCTCAGCTCTTTCAGTCTCCTGGGGAGATTTCAGTTGGAGAACATGCGTAACTGAAAAGAACCTTGAACACCCCTGATCTGTGGGCATCCTGGTTAGGCCCACCCCCAGCAAGCTGCCCTTAACTCTTTCAGATAATCCTGTCTACAGTTAAGGGTTTTGCTGAGAGTGGAAGAAGGCCTACTTTTTTTGTGAGCTGAGAGCACAGACACCAGCCAGCTACAGTTCAGCTGAAATCCCTGACTCAAGTCATACACAGCACATTAAACTAGAAGTGCACACTCTACTTTGCCTTATTAAAAAGGACACTGGAGCAGATAAATTTTATTGTAGTAAGTCTCATCATTAACAAATGGCAGTCATATATATGCATGGTAAAGCTGATGATTATATACTGTTTCTACTATTTATTGGGCCAATGAGAAGGACATAATACAAAACCAAGAGCTGCATCCAGATGTGCGGATCCTGGAGTGAAGGTCCCGGAATCATCTCCAAGCTGAAAGCAGCTGCTAAGGAAATTGGAATTTTTGGAAACACGGAAATGTCCCTCCAGGTTAGACCTCGATAGCAACGATATGGTAAGGCAAGAGGGGGTGCAGAAAGCTCCATCCCAACATCACCACTGTGAACCCCTACTTCAGAGACCCAGAGCCTAAGCCACCATCCAGAAACCAAGGCAGTGAGCTCCCTCTCTAATGTAAAATCTCCTTCCTTAGCCAGCCAGAGCTCCTCTGCTTCCCCTTACCCACCCCTTTGTCTTCCTCACTTCTCTTTCTCTGTCCTCGAGAAATTCACCTCCTCACAATACTCATTCCCAAGAGGCTCCTTCAAAAGTGAAATAACCGTGGTCAAACGTATCTGGGGAAAAGCTAAGTATAATGTGCCTCCTTTTAACGATCCCTACCATCTTTGCTCTGTATAAGGGACACATAGCTTTGTCTCCCCAGTATCCCTGGCTCTTCTGGAAAGGGCCATTCTCCATCTTTCCCCTTTCTGTAGCTCCTCGGGGAGCAGCCATTTTGTTCAATATGCTGAGGGCACTCTTAGCTGCAGCTGATTGGTCTAAGAGTAAGCATCTGACCTCAGCTTGGCCAATCACAATTCTTTTCTTAGACTCCACCTACTACCCACGTTTGATTGGTCCCAGGGTGGGTAATTGATTCAAATTAAGCCAGTATTAGTACTGGGAATTCGGGAAGGAAATTGAGATGTCAGAGCTTTTCTGGTGCTTGAAACTGTAAGCTGTAAAGCCCTGAAATCTTCCATCACTACCTTTCCCACCTTGACTACAGAGTGGGAAGAGAAGAGGCTCAGATGTGAGGGGTGGGGATTTGCATAATGAAACAAATGCTCTGGAAAGAACAGAGACGGGAGACAGAGTCTGGGGAGACTTTAGGTGTGCACATGCTCTCTCTCAAACAAATAAGTAAATACTTAAAAAAAGATGCACACAAACACACACACAGACAAAGGGGGCAGAAAGTGGGTCTATAAAAAATTGCACAATATGCCCATGAAAACTTTGCCCTAAGTGTGCAGAGGAAAAGTTTACCTGAGAAATCAGTTGATCGCCGGAAACAGAAGAAATGTTTAGAATGTGTCAATTTTGTGTTCTTAATTTTAAACAAGAAACTTCATAAATCACATTTTCTTTTCGTTTTTAATGAAATTTCTTATTTGAATTCCAGTATAGTTAACATACAGTGTTCTATTAGTTTCAGGTGTACAATAGAGTGACAATTCCATACATTACTCCATACTCATCATGACAAGTGCACTCTTTTGAATGATGAAAAATCAGAAATGTGGGCTCAGGTGAAGAAGAGGCTGGCAGAGAGAGGAAGAATGCAAAGAAGCTAAAAACAGTAATGGAATTAAAACCCATATTGGAGGCACTGAAAAAGCAAAATTTAACTTAGCAAAAATTGATTGGTGGTGGACAAAGTTAACCACATAAACTCAGTAGGACTGAGGGAGGTAAGCAGAGAAAGACCAATATAATAAGTGAGGAGATAATACACATATGGGCTAGAAATCCAATATCTATTCCCTAGATTAGCAGGATTCCTAAGGAAAGAAGCGGAGTAATTGGAAGAAAAGAAAAATCAGTGATTTCAGAAGAGGTAGTTTTCCTGTGCTTGGGAAAAAAAAAATCTGGGCGTGCAAACCAAAAGGACTCTTGTTTTAAGTAAGGTTATGAAGAGAGACAAAAACACATGTGCGTGGCACTTTTCAATATTGAGATTGGAAGGAAATGCCACTAAGCTAAGCAAAAAGTAAAATACAGTTTCTCACAAAAGAACCAAAATGCAGCAGCCATCCGATTCTATCAATGCAAACAGAGAAAAAAACCAAAGCAATGTCTGCAGAGTGTTAAAGGGGAATTAATTCTGTGCTCCAGGGATTTTTTTGTCTACCCCTTCCCCATGCTGTTCATGTGTCAAGGCAAAGGAAAGGCAGTCTGAGGTAACACCGCAGAAAGTTCTGTTACTGACACGCTTCTCCCAAAGCCTTTAACCAAACTAATAATCCCTAATCTGGGAGATGAATCAAAAGTAAGGACTCAGGGTGCCTGGCTGGTTTGGTCGGTACAGCGTGTGACTCTTGATCTCAGGGTCATGAGTTCAAGCCTCACATCAGGCACGGAGCCTATTTAAAAAAAAAAAAAAGTAAGGACTCAGGATCTGAAAACTTATAAAATGAAGAACTGTAACATTTACCAGAGTTTGTCTAAATAATTGAGAAAAATATGGTAATTAAATGAATGTCCAAGTCTACAAGGATTCCTGAAAAACAGGTTATATATTATTAAAAATTACCAATATTAATAAACACATGCATCCCACCATATACCTCATATGATATTGGTACAGCCTAAAAATTGAGCAGGAACAGCTAAATACATCTCAAATTCTTCATTTCAGAAAGAAGAGTCAAAAGGTCTTGTATTATCCTTGCATTTAAGAAGAATAGAAAACATACACACAAAGGTGTTTTTGAAAATTGTACAGTTAACCACTTATTAAGATTGAATATTGACTGTATACTAACGACTATCACAAGAGAAAACAAAAGCCAAGGAAACATGGCCCATAAGACAAAATAATGGAACATGAATGACCAAATGCATGAAATAAAATGATAAAAGTAAAACCAAATGTATTAGTTACAATAATGAGTGAAAGTGGTTTCAATTCTCCAATAAAAAAAGTCCAAATCCAGATTAACTAGTGTCAAGCAGAAAGTTTCCCAGGGCTTCAAAATATGGCTTCAGCAAATTTCCTATATATCTTTTCTTTCTAGATTATGTTAGAGTCCAGAACATATATTTCTAAATTGTATCCGTTTGTGTAATTTTCTATTTACAGATTCTTATATGTCAAAGATACAGATGCATATATAAAATATTTATGATGGGTATCTTTTAAGGGAAAAGATCATTCAAACTCCCAAATAACCACTACCAGATGGAAAAAATATATAAGTTCCCAGCATTTATTAATATACACTTCATAAATATTTAGATATCAGAAATGGAATGAGGCAGCTCATCTGTAATGTCCATACGTAAAATGTATTTTAAATGCCCTATCAATTTCGGGTCAAGCCATCTTTATGGCTGCTGAACTTTTGGCTAATCTCCAACCCTTGAACTTCTTTTCCAAGTGCCACACACCTTGAAGGCAGGTGATTTCACATCACAGGTTTGCAACATCACACCACTATTGTGGGTTACCAACATCCAGAGGGTTCTTCTGCCTGAAATCTGGAAATTGGAAAATCCCAAAGTAGCAATTCTACCCATCCATGCCTCAGGGTAAAACAATCAAGCAATTTAGTGGGAGAAGAGAGACACAGCAGGGTCTCTTCTCCGAATTTTGGTTGAGTTTATTGTACCCCCCTGAGCTGTCCTTTGTTAGGCCGTCAACTGCCAGCTTCCCAGGGTGCAAACCTAGCATATAACTCTTAAACTATGTGGTAATCCTTCTGCACGAATCTATTACAATCAGAGCTTCCCTGAAAAGAAAAACTATATTGTTTAGCTTTGACTCCCTAAAGAAAAAACAAAGATTCGTAAATATTTCAGGTGGAGGCTGAAAAAAAGGATGAAAGAATTAAGAGGACAAATGGTTGCTGTCCCTGGAACACTGTGTCGTCAGTGGGACTCCTGGCATCCACAAGTGAGAAAATGCAGACAAAACACCAGGCAACGTGCAAACACACTTGTCAAATACAGAGCCAGGAAAAAAAAAAAAAAAAAAAAAAAGCTGTTCCTGCAGTTTATCTGCCCCAAGTGGATTAGATACTAGCAGAGATGCGGAGATTTTGTTGCGTTTACAATTTTCATTGTTAAATCTGGAAAAAGGAGAAACATGGGGGAAATAAAATGAAGAGAGGAAACAGGAATGTCAGAGCTGGAGAGGAGCTGAGAGGTTTAGCCCAACTCCTCCTCTGACAGAAGCGGAGGCTGAGACCAAATAAGCAACTGGACTCACCCAAAGTCCTTAAAAAAAAAAAAGCCACATGGATTTGATTAATAACACTGGGAAAGGCATGGGAAAATTGACCAAAGTCCAAACTCATGGTTGTCTCTTCCCAACTACATTGTGGACCCCAGTGGTCAGGGGAGAGAGAGACATGGGCGGAGCTTCATTCCCAAAGGCATCTCTTCCCATAATCCACCAATGACATATCCTCTTACCCTCTTCCTTTACTGTTGCTATGTAACAACCCATTCCAAAGTGCAGGGCTTCAAACAATTGTCTATTTTGCTAGTGAACCCACAATTCAGGCAACACTCGGTGGAGGCAATTCATTTCTGGTCCACGATGCCTGAGGTCCAAGTGGTAAACCTCAATTACTGGGATCTTTGCTCACCTGTCAGGGGTCAGCGGGCTGCCCGTTAGCTAGAACCTCACCTGGAACCATTGGCTGGGGCACCTACGCATGGTCTCTCCTTGTGGCCTGGGCTTCCTGGCTGTCTGGTGCCTGGGCTCCAAGGATGAAAGTCCCAACAGGACCAGGAGGGAACTGGACTGCTTTATGATCTTGCTTCAGAAGTCACATAGTGCCCTTTTCTTCCATAGTCCCTGATGACCCAGATTCCCTAAGAGGGGATATAGACTTCACCTCCCAGTGAGAAGCTGTTACATTGTTGAGTTGTCAAGAGAACTTTGTAGAATGGGAGATGTTATTGGTGCCATTCTGGACAATACATTCTGCCACAACCTGAGACCGGGATCTTCAACTGAGTGCTGGGTGGGGAGAGAAAACTGTATTTTTTAAAGCAACTTTGGGGTTGCAGGGACTGGGGCAATGGAGATTAAGGAAGATTTGAAGAAGCACAGTCAAATGTTGTAATTCATATTTGGAAAACACAAAAATGTTTTCACAACACGGACTTCAGAAAATAAAGCTTAACCAGATCTTCTTGATGGGTGGGAATACAGAGACAACACCGTGGCTCCCAGGGAGCTGTATCAGGATGGGAAATCTCAAACTTTTATGCTTCAGTAAAAGCGTGTGGGTTTGAGAAGTTTGAAATTGACCAGCTGAAGATTTTGTCTTACAATAAAGGTTGAGTCTCCCAGGAAGGCTGGTATGTTAAGCCTGACTCATCATATACTCTTCACTCAAAAAAATAAGTTTGTTGTATCCTTTTATTAAAAAAAAAAAGATTTAAGTAAGGGTGATAAAATACACCGGGGCCCTAAAGTTGTGGATGGAGGAGACACTGCTGAACAGAGAAGTTGGGAAAATAGCAATAAATAAAAATAAAAGTCCCATAATTTTCCCAGGGCCAACTTAGCTTATAAGGATTGTGCTCCTAGTTTGACCTATGCCTTTACTTCTTGGGCTATTTACCTAGTCCTTCCAGAATGTTCTGAGTAGTGTTCACAGTGCCAGAGACTGACGAAGCTGGAGGGGCCTTTATGGATGATATACACGTCATCATGTCCCTTTCAGTAGCAGACATTACTAACTGATCAACATGCTCTTTCCACTGATTCCAGACAACCTCAAGATCCTTCTCAACCGTCCTCCTAAACACCAACATCCAGGACATCTGATCTAATGTAGGGTTCTCAAACTTCGGCTTCAGGACTCCTCTGCATTCTTAAAACGATTAAGGTCCCTGTGATGGGCAGAAAAATGGTGGAGCCATTAGCCAGAGGGCAGAGCTACAAATCACAGAGAATTCTTTCCAATCCTTGAAACCTAACAGAGTTTGCCCATCTGGATTTCAAAATTGCTGAGGCTGTGTGATTCCTTTTTTCCCATTTTCTCCCTTTTGAAACCAGAATGTCTGTAACTATTATCCTACGCCTGTCCCACCATTGTATGTTAGAAACAAATAATTTGTTTTCTAGTTCACATAGAGAGAGGAATTGTGCCCCAGGGTGGATCACACCCAGAGTCTCACCCATACCTGACTTAGATGGTTGCAATGGTAAGATTTGGAACTTTGGAGCAGATAAGATTTAGATGAAATTTTTAAGAGTTTGGATTGATGATGAAATGGGTTAAGACTTTGGAGCACCTTGGGATGAGATGAATGTGTTTCGCATGTGGGACAGACGTGAATCTTTGGGGTCAGATGGTGGGCAGAATAACAATCTCTCAAAGATGTCTACACCCTTACCCCTGAACCCATAAATATGTTACTTTACATTGCAAAGAGAATTTGCACATGTGATTAAGGGGAAGTATCTTTAAATGGTGAAATAACCCATGTGCATCCAATCTAATCACATGAATCACTAAAAGTGAAGAATCCAGGGCACCTAGGTGGCTCTGTCAGTTAGGTGTCTGCCTTCGGCTCAGGCCATGATACTGGGGTCCTGGTACCAAGCCTCGCATTGGGTTCCACTTTTTTCAGGGAGTCTGTTTCTCCCTCTCCCCCTCCCACTTCCCCTGGCTGTGCGCTCTCTCTCTCTCTCAAATAAATAAATAAAATCTTTAAAAATAATAAAATAAGAGTGGAGAACTCTTCCTAGCTGGGGTCAGAAAGGAAGACATAACTATATAGCTTTTATTGATAATTGTGTATACTCTTCTGAGATACTATGCCAAAATGCAGCAAGCAGTAGTTTCTAAAAGGTTGGATGCAACGTGAAATCTTACCACATCAATGAACTTTTCATTCTCTGTTACTTTCAAACTCATTGATCCATCTTGCACCTCAGTTGAATGGGTCTTTTACCGGAACACGAGTTTGTGACATTAGTTAGCTCGCTGGATTAGGCAGGTCTTCCAAACATTGACACGCTTCATTATATAAAGTCAAAATTCATATTAGTTAGTCTTACCACAGATCTCATCTGGAAAAGCTAACCTATAGTATTGGAAAGCTGTCAAGTTCATGGGGGCAGATATAAGTTTCCCAAAATTCTAATAGCCACTTAAAGCTTGAACTGTATCATTGGTAAAAAATACTGAGTTGTTTTCCTTGAAGTGACAGGCTCACTTTGTTCATTTCCAAGAGAAATGTGTGTCATGGCTTCTTTGTCAATTGTTCTTTGAAGTAAAAATGGTACTCTGTGAAAAAAAAACAGCTAATTCAGCTTACAACGGGAATGAACACACAGGTATTTTTTCTCAAGGCAACCACCTACTTGGTAAGCCTACTGCCCGTTGGTCACCCAGAATAGTAGAAAGAAGTGTCAAGGGTCAAGATTTAATAAAATCAATAATTTTTACTGCTTCGTCAAAGACATTCTTTTTTTCTTGAGCAGGGGGACGGGCAGAGAGTAGTAGAGAGAGAAATCTCAAGCAGGCTCTCTGCTGAGCACGGAGCCCAACGCAGGGTTCAGTCTCACAACCCTGAGATCATGACCTGAGCCGAAATCAAGAGTTGGCTGCTTAACCAACTGAGCCACCCAGGTGCCCCATGAAGGACATTCTTAAGTGACGCTGGCTTTTTTTTTTTTTAACTTGGTGGTGAAGAATGCAATGAGATTAACATGGTTTAATGCCACAACTGAGGCACCAATGGTTTGGTACCGTCCATGCAAATGGCAAATAAATATTGGTGATAATTGTGAAAATAATTTTGTACTGATGGACATCTTTAAAGTGTCTTGGGCACCATCAGCATTCCATGGACCACTCTTTGAGAACCTCTGATCCAGTGTACCATTTTCATCTTGCAGAAAAAGAAACCAAGGCCCAGAGAGGGTCCTAGAGCCTTTTCTCACTGTATGTCACTGGTTGGGTCTCCTGGGAGGGAGACTCTGAGATGGAATTTAGTGGGGGGGGTGGCCTCTCTCCCACACCTGTGAAGGGCAAGGAAGGAAGGAGGAGTAGCTGGGGAGAATTCCAGCTGTGACCAGACCCACTGACAGCTTCAGGTGACCTGAAGCTGGCATGACCTTTCAGAACATCCCCGGATTGGGCAGAGGTAGCTTGGCCCTTGTATTCCCACATTCAGCCATCACTGAGTGTGAATTTGGCCGAGGAGGCTCTCCACAGCAGGGCAGTCCCTGAAGGAGCCTTGACTTCCTCATCATTAAGGTGTTTCCCGGGGTGGTTTAAGGTGAAATGAGCGGTCACAGGAACATCTAACACGGGGTTCATTATCTGTGCATTCCCGCTCCCCTACAGTCACACAGTGGGACTGTGACCCAGCTGGTCATCAGACCCAGGTCCCCCGCCTGCCATCATTTTGCCCGTGCACGGTGCCCTAACTAATGAGACGAGGAAAAAGCTCTGTGTGCTCCAGACAGGCTAACTATTCAAGACTTCTTGCTGAAAAGTTTCTTTGCTCTGAAAATATTCTGCCCTCGAAATCGACAGTCTATGACTTATGAATGGATCTGTAGACACAGAGGCTTAAGGATTTCATTTGACTCCACTTCAAAGCCATCTCCTGCTTCCAAGGTGTCCCCAGGTTCCCTGGGACCTGGATAAATACTCCATTTGCTTACACAAAAGCCTCGGAGAATGACTCATTACTCGACACAATAGGTGATTTAATCTGCAGGTCATGGTTAAGTGACTGCACGAGGCAGGCTGTGTAATCTCCCAGGACCCCCGAATCAGAAGAGAGGTGGAGGGTGACTCCGCGCAGCACCAGACAGCGCCCTGATGCTCCAGCAAAGGCGGCCCCTTCCAGTCCTTGCTCCCAGGGCCAGCTCTAAATCCATCTCGCAACAGCTCAGCCTTGTAAGATGCTCCCAGGGGGCCGTTCCCCTCCATTGCCTTCCGCATCTCTCTGCAGTCCCCTGCAATGAGTGCAAACTCCTGCCCCTTGCTCCAGGCTGCCTGTCACCCTCTGACCTCTAATACATACATTATGTTCCAAAGAAACTGGCCCCTCTGCTCCCTCGCTTGGGCCCCCACCACTGCTGACGGGGCTCCCCCACCTCGAAATCGTCCCTACTTCCCAACAACCTGTTCAGAGCAGATCTATTCTTCGAGACCCAGTTCAGGTCACCTCCTCCAAAAAGCTTCTCCTGACCATTCAGCCCTGTCATCTGGACTCTTTCGGTTCAGGTTACGGGCATCCTGTAACTCGGGACTTAATTACACACTGTCCCGGGGGGTCGTCTTGGTCGTGTTGTGCTCAGCCCGGAGATATTCACTGAGCTCTTCCCATCTCCTGGGGTCTAAGCTGAACAGGAGAGGCCAAGGTGAGCCACCCAGCAGCCCTGTCCTGGAGGGACTGATCTTGGAGCCTGCACCCCCAAAGCCAGGCTCCAAAACGGGCTGTCACTCCCTTCGGAGAGATGCCCTCACACCTGCCTGTAGGAAGCAGCTCCAAACAAGGACAAGCCCCAGCTTCAGAGTCCAGCCAATCAAGGGTACATGCAAACCCTTCCACCGCCCGCTTCAAATGATTCACTGTCCAGCCGGCCTTCAACACGTGCGGACACCTTCCTGTTTCAGCACCAAAAGGCAGGCATCAGGGCGCCTGGGTGGCTCAGTCATTCAGCTTCTGCCATCGGCTCAGGCCATGATTCTAGAGTCCTGGGATGGAGCCCCGCATCGGGCTCCCTGCTCTTCTGGGAAGCCTGCTTCTCCCTCTCCCACTCCCCTGGCTGGTGTTCCCTCTTTCGCCGTATCTCTTTCTGTCAAATAAATAAATAAAATCTTTAAAAAAAAAATAAAGGCAGGCATCTCCAGTACATATGGATAAACGCACAGCTGAACACAGTGGTAAATAAAAAATAGAATGTGTGCCAGGTGCTCTGCTGAGCATAGTAAATGAATGAACACACTTTATTTTCTTAAGTCTCTAAAGTAGGTACACCTCTTATCCCCATCTTATAGGTAAGGGAACTGAGCCTTGGGGAGGCAATGATGAACCCAAGACCACACAATCAATAAATAGAAGAGCCAAGGATTGAACTGAAATGGGTCTTATTCCAGAAACTCGGCTCTCAAAATTATTTTATTTATGATTATTAATATTATTGATTATTATTACTAAATATTATTATACTTAGAATACCAGTTGTTGTTTCCCAGCTTAATATATAGAAGCACTATGCCTAGTGTTATGGGAATTATTCCATTAATTCCCCCAAAGCCCAACAAGAAAAGATTCCTATGCCCATTTTACAGATGAGAAATTGAGGCTTGGAGGTGAACTCATCAAGGTCTCGCCACTAAGTAGACTCAGATCCCAGGCACTGTAAGGCCAGAGACAAATTCATATCTAGGACACTCTCACCTCAGCTATCCAGAAATCAGCTGCACACATAACTGTCTTCTCCAGCAGAATTCCCTGTGACCCAGGGTCAGCTCATGAGCAGGGGCGGAAACTGAACTGGCTACCAGCCTTGTCCACACACACATTCCATGTTCACAGGAAATGACTGTCTTACTCTGATGAGAGTCTGTGTCTGGCTGGCAGGCCACCTGGCCACAAAGACTCAGATGGACCTGGAGGATGGAGTCCACAAAGCCTTGGGCCATAGGATGAATGTGCCCCAGCCCTTGCTCCTTGTTGAAATCTTAATGCCCAATGTGGAGGTGTCAGGAGGCGAGGCCTTTGGGAGGGGATTCCGTCATCAGGGTGGAGCCTCCTGAATAAGATTAGTCCCCTCATAAAAGGGATTCCACACATTATTGACAATAGGCAAGATATGGAAGCAAACTCAAGTGCTACGGGACAGTGCAAAGCTCCCAGAGAGGGAGGGAGATGCAAGAGGGTTACCATTTTGGTATTTAAATCTAGGGATTTTTGTGTACTGTCACTCAATAAACTTTGCCTTGCTACCCACCACTGTTCATCTGGTCTACCTTTTTATTCTTCAAAGCGGCATGACCAAGAACTGGGGGCACTAAGAGACAAAAATCCTGTAACACTTGGGTTTGGTTCCATATATTGGCTATTCATAATTGTTATCAGCTCTGTGCCAGGCAGCCTGGAAGATCCCTTCAGCGTCCTCTGGGATCCAGGGGACTGACATGGATCCAGTCCCTTCCATCCAAGACAGCTCTTCCTTGCTGCCCTCTCTTTGGTCACCTGCTTACCTTCAGACTGAATTTCCCTCCAGAAAGAGTGCTCTTGGGCTCAGCCTTCCCCTCCCATCATCTCTGGGGTAGGCTTTGAGGATCTCATCTGGACATAATCAATGTGCTAAGTGGAGGCAAAGACTAATGCTCTGTTACAATTTTCCTGCGTACCTCATTTATCCTAATGGAGAGCTAATACGATATTTAAAAAGCTAATATTGTCATATGCATCTCAATTAGCTTGCCGCAGCCCCTCTTGAACAGAAGCAGCGAGCTGGGTGAAAGCAGGCTGCAGGGCTTGTGCCAAGGGACGGGGCCCCACAGACATCCTAGGTAGGGGGCCAGAGCAAGAAGGAAGCCCAGCTCTGGCATGAGGGGCTGATGAGAGCTAACCGAGAACTTTCCCACGTAAGGACCCCCAGGATTCATTACATTCCCAGCGTGGCCTCAAGGTCCTTCCATTCCTTCAGAGAAATGCATTTTTCAGCAAATTATTCCACAGCCAGTAGTTCTGGAAATTGCATTTGTGTACCAGGAACATTCCAAGCAGGGCATAGAATGCAATGATGCACATTCAGGGTCCGTGGTGAGTTTCTGGTTTTGCATTAGGAGGTTCCCAGTGAGTTTCTGGTTTTGCATTAGGAGGGTGGGAAAGAGGCAGATTGCTTTGGGAGGAGCAGGCCTGGGGGGTATTTCTCTCCTTTTAAATATACACACATATCATTGCCTTTTTTCCCCCATAATCACTAACTCCAAGCAAAGCCTCATTACTTTAAAAAAAAAAACTAGATATTCCTAACAATAGCCCATAATTACTTTGCAAATGCTTCTGTGGAGTAATTATGCCATTAGTCCGAGTGACTTCTACTTCAAAGATTCCTCGCATGCCTTGGTGCCATCAGTTTGAGTTAGGGAATGAGTAGAAGCTGCTGGGAGCCTAAATCATAGGGACCTGGGCTGTACACAGGGAATATAGAGATGCCCTTCTTAGCATGTCGCCTGTCAAACCAACCATTCCTGCCAATGACACCTCCCCCAAGGGAAGGCAGGACACTAAGTCAGTTTCCAAGGGAAAGAGATTAACAATCAGCCTTAGCAGAAAGTGTATTCAGGCAGCCGCCTCTGAGGATTTCTGGCCACACTAGATAGAGAAAAGGGGGCTCAGAGCCGTCTAGTCTTACCTTGCAGTTTGGTGTGACAAGTTGTAGCCAAGTGAAGGTCATGCCTCCCACAGCGAATGCATCCAGTGGGAAAACCTTCTGAGTTTCCCGTGAATCCGGATGAGAGAGCAAAGAGGCACAGACCACCTCTGCCTGCGTGCCTGCTCCTGTCAGCTCCTGTTACTGGAAGCTCCTCTCGTTTCTGGTCCCCTGCGCTGTATTCATTGCTCTTCTTTTGCCGATAAAAAACTGAGCCTCCAAAAAATAAAGTCACCGCCCCACGTCACACAACTGGGAAGCTGCAGCATTGAGATGAACACACAGATCTGTCCGACCCCAGACCCAGCGCTGTTCCCTACACTGCACTCTACACGTCACTGCAGCCTCAAGGACACAGCTGGTCCTGAGAGCAGTGTGTCTGTCCCTCGTTATCAGCCCAACATCAACGGAAAAGAAACTCCGCCCCCACTGGGTTTTGGTGATCTCACCTGCAAAGTGGGGCTGATGATGCTCTTGGAAGAAAGGAATGTGTCAGGGTGAGGATAAGTGTGAGTGCGATGCCCTGTGATGGGACAGTGCAGGAAATCTTGAGGGTTAGCGTTTGAGTTTGTGGACCTGAAGTCGAACCGTGGGCTCTAACCTGGGGAGATTGACCCTGAGGCTTTGTCTGATTCAGAGCGGGCGATATTAACTGTCCTAACCACCATCAATCACCATCATGATGGGCATTACAGGAAATGCTCACAGACAGCAGGCACTGGGGAAGGTGTTCGTATCCATTTAAAATTTTTTCTGGCTGTGGAGCACCTGGGTCTGCCTTCAGCTCCGGTCATGATCCCAGCGTTCTGGGATGGAGCCCCACATCAGGCTCCCTGCTTGGCGGGAAGCCTGCTTCTCCCTCTCCCACTCCCCTTGCTTGTGTTCCCTCTCTAGCTGTGTTTCTTTCTGTCAACTAAATAGATAAAATCTTTTAAAAAAAATTTCTGGCTGATAACACCAGTCAAAGACACCTGAAATCACAGTGGTTTGACAAGATCAAGATTTCCTTTTTCTCTTATAAAACAAGTCAGAAGGAAGGCAGTCCATGGCAATTGTGGAAACTCCAAAAAAGTCGTCAATGGCCAGCCTTCTCCAGGCTTTCTATCCCAACATCCTTAGTGGCTTTTTATCCTCAAGGTCATCCCCCATAGTCAGAAAGAGCTGCAGGAGCTCCAGCCATCACGTCCATGTTTCAGACAGGAAGCAAGAGGACATAGGGTGGGGGGAGAAGCAATAGGGCCCTTGAAAGAGCTTTTCCAAATCCTCACTCAATGATTTCTCCTTCAATCTCATTAGCCACTCCGTTGCAAAGGAGATGAAGAAGTAGAGTATTTAGCCACGCAAGAACTGCCTTTAAAAATATAAGGTTCTCATGGTAACTAGACTTACCAGGGGAATCATTTTGTAGTGTATGAAAGTATCAGATCACTATAATATACACCGGAAACTAATAGGATATTGTATGTCAATTACACTTCAATTGTATGTATGTATATATTGGGTTCTGCTACTAAGGAAGAACAGATTGCACAATGGGTAAGCAAGCCACAGGCACTATCCTGGCCCTTTACACACATTATTTTGTTTAAACACTCTAGTGACCCCCGTTTTGCAGATGAGGCTCAGAAAGCGTCAGGTCCCTCACCTGGCACGGTACGTTGAGTCAGTGGGTCTGACCCCAAAGGCAGGGGTCTCACCACTGAGCTCCCTGGCACAGGTGCAACAGCAAGGGCAGGGCAGGCAGCAGCACCAAAGGAGACTGCACAGTGATGGGACCTGGAGGCCCACCGGTGGAGGGCGTCAGGTGCTGCACAGTGATGGGACCTGGAGGCCCACCGGTGGAGGGCGTCTGACCGTGTGCATTGGTCTGGTTCTCATGGTGGGGAGAGGGGGCGAGAGCTGGTGGAGGAGGACAGACACAACGCCTTGCACCCCTTCTGTGTGGAGTGAGCTGCCTGGGCTCGGCAGCCTGCAGTCCGGGAGCTCCCAGGAGCTGCTCCCCAGAGGAGACCAACCAGGAGGGTCCGTCTGCTTCCCTGCTCTCTCCCTGGAGCCTTGTGGGGCACTTGGTATCATTAGATCGTGAATGAACAAACGAAAAATTGAATTAATAAGATGCTTTACAGCCTGCTGCCTTCTTCAGATTATAGGAAGGAAGGAAGGAAGGAAGGAAGGAAGGAAGGAAGGAAGGAAGGAAGGAAGGAAGGAACAAAAAAAGAAAGGAAAGATGCTCTGGCTGGCTCAATTGGTAGAGCATGTGACTCTCATGGTCATGAATTCAAGCATTTTGAGGCTCTACTGAATTTACTTTAAAAAGGAAGGGAGGGGCGCCTGGGTGGCTCAGATGGTTAAGTGTCTGCCTTCTGCTCAAGTCATGATCTCCAGGTCCTGGGATCGAGCCCCATGTCAGGGTCCCAGCTCAGCAGGGAGCCTGCTTCTCCCTCTCCCCCTGCCTCTCCCCCTGCTGTGCTCTCTCTGCTTCTGTCTTTCTCTCTCTCTCAAATGAATAAATAAAATCTTTTAAAAAAAAAAAAAGGAAGAGAAGAAAGGAGGGAGAAATCTATTCAAAGATAGACCATTCTGGACTCAAATTCTGGTTGTCCTAGACCACAGACCCCAAGTGTTCTGATAAAACAGAGGCACAAAGCAGATCTTCCTCCTCGAATGACCAGTGATGCATTTTATGATTTCGGTTACCGTGTAAAACTGTGTGGTGCAGTCCTTATTTTTTTCTGATCTGTAATTATAAATGTGTCTGATCCATACAAGTAAGATAAGGAATCTACAAGCTGGCTACTAAGGCAGGTGCTTCCTGATGACTGAGTGATTGACTCGGGGTTGGTTGCCCTCCCAGATTCAAGCAAGTGGGTCGGAGGTCCTCAATCACCAGTAGGAAAGAGCCCCCCAAGTCTCCCCAAACCCTTGACCTCGGTTCTAGATATTCTGAGGGGGCAGAAGGGGTGAGGTGTAGGACAGAGGGCGCCTGAGGGGTCTGCACAGGAAGGCAGTGAAGCTTCCAGGAGGGAAGGGGCCCCAACAACCCTACTGCCGACTGCAGCCACTGAGGACCCCCAAGAACATGGCACCCCTGAAGCTGCTCATGGTACAATGTTTTTGGTTTTCCTCCTCATCCGCACCTTTACCCCCGGTAAATCCTTCAAACTCTGGGAGTAAAGACGCATGCGATTCAGAAGTTCATTCATCGTCCGGATTTCTGTTACTCACCTCCCAGAGGCGGCGGCTGCCCCGGCTGTGCAGAGGGAGGTGTGGTTAAATCAGGACTGGGCAGCATGGCTTCGCAGGAGACGGAACTTGAACTGTGGCCAGAAGAGCGCAGGGAGTCCTGAAGTCAAGAGCGGGCCTGATGGGTCCTGGGTGACCCCGCACCGTTGTTCCCATGTCCAGGGGCTCTTGCAACGGGTCCCAGCTCTGCCCACTTTTCTTCTGGAGCCTTTACATCCCCAACCCAGTGCCACCCAGTCTGGCCACTCTGTTCGGCTGGAGGATGAGAGCACAGACCAGGAACCCTCCCAGCCCCACAGACTGTGGCCCTTGGGGCTGCTGCACCTGCCGACATGACCCCCCTGTCTGCTCTGGAAGGTCCCCAAATCCACAAGGCCACTGAGAGAGCGCACAAGCCGGTGGGCCTGAGGGAGCTCAGAATTTACTCTCCAGCCTCCTGTCCCTGCACCCCCACCCCTCCACGAGCCCGGTGGCTCCAGGGCTAGACTCTCTTCCAGTGGCACCCACGGGGCTTGGAAGGCCTGGCTTATAATGGACACGGCAAACCAGGAAGACTTGGTGAGTTCCAATCTGGGAGGATCCTCTGTCACCCCCAACCCCACTCACCCCCGGACCCCACCCACTCTACCTGCCTCCCTCTTACCTGATCCCATTTGTCATCAGGAACAACAGAGTCCATTCCACCAGGACACACTCTCCCTTCCACCCCTACCTCCCGAGCATCCCCTCATCCCCGTGACGTGTCCCCATGGATTTGTCTGAGCCAGCGCCCTTCCTCCCCTCTAGTCTCCTAGGAAGGGGGGAGCCACATCCCCATCAAAGTTCATCCCCTTCCCCATCTCTGTGCTTCCAGCTCCTTATCCTCCTACCCACCCTCCCTCCATACCACTGCCTCTCAAGGTGCACCCTGAGAGCCCCCACATCTGAACGGGCTGGGATGCTTGTTAAAATGCAGATTCCCAGGACAGCCACCAGATCTACTAAACTAGAATCTCTACAGGGAGAGCCCAGGAATCTGAATTTTAACTAGCATCCCTGTGATCTTTTTATAAATCATAAACCTTACCATGCTCCCCCCATACATACACTTCAAGTCCTATTATGCAAAGAAGGGTGAAAGCCAATAATCTCAGCTTCATCACCCCCTCCCATACCTCCCCCTGGAGAGCCCTTAGCATCTATTAAAAGACCAGGCAGCCACCAGCTTCCTAAACCCACACTGCGTGTCTTACCCCAGTGCCTTTGCACCTCTTTTTCTTCTATGCCAAAGTAGTCTTCTTGCTCACGTACCCCAGCTCATACACCTTGTCATGTGTGAGCATCCTGCCCTAAACAAGCCATGTGCAAAGATCCACACACCATTGTCTGTTTCTGTTCCTGGCTCACTACACTCTTTCTGGATCTTCCTGGTGCCCTGGGCTGGCAGCCCTCGGCCTGCCCCTGACCCACCAGCAGCACCAGGATTGCTCCCCTCCCTTCTCAAAACTTAAACCGACTCACTCCCCAGGGTCTCTCCCACCTCCATTTCTGCTCCAAGCTGCCCAGAGGACACCTGATATTCCCTGCCACGTGGGCCTCTTGTGGAGCAGCTTAGAACACGACAGCTGGCTTCAAGAAAGCAGCAAGAACCAGAGGGGGTGGGAATAGGGCAGAAATCACAGTCGTTCTGTACGATATTAGCCTGCTAGGGCTGCTGTTACAAATACCATAGACTGGAGGTTAAAGCGACAGAAATGTATTGTCTCCATCCTGGAGGCTGGAAGTCCAAGATCGAGGTGTGGGTGGAACTGGTTCCCTCTGAGGGCAGTGAGGGGAACCTGTTCCATGCTTCCCCACCGGCTTCTGGCAGACTGATGGCAAGCTCTGGTGCTCTGTAGCCCATTGACCCCTCGCCCCCTCTCTGCCTTCATATCCACCTTGGGGTTCCCCCTGCATGCATGTCTGTCTCTGTGCCCATAGTTCCCCTTTGGATGAGGACACCGGTCATACTGGATTAGGGCCCCCCCAATGACTTTACCTTAACTTGACCTCGTGCGCAAAGACCCTATTTCCATACGAGGTCATGACATTCTGTGGAACCAGGGGTTGAGACTTCGGCATAATTTTTGCGGCATGGGAGGGGCAGGAAGAGATAGTTCAACCCGTAACAGTAACCTAATCTTGGAAGTGGCATCCCGTCATTTTGCCATGGTCTATTTATGAGAAGTGAGTCCTGCGGTCCAAGCCACACCCAAGCAGAGGGGATCCCACAAGGGCAAGGGTGTCAGAAGACACGGATCACTGAAGCCATTTTAGAAGCCGCCCTCCCCACCCGTGTCCAGTCACATTACCTGAACGAGCAATCTACCCAGCGTACTTCTGCTGCAATTGTTTGCCTATTTCTTTCTCTCCCTGCCCCAGCCTGTGGGTTTCCTGGAAGCATGGACCATGTCAGCTCTATCACTAGAACATTCCTAACACCTCCTACTAGACATGAGAGGTACCCGGTCAATATTTATTGACCAAATGAATAAACACGTGAATGAATGAGAAGCAGATCATGTTTCTCTTTGTCGAAGGGAGCAATTACTTCTAAACTCTGTATCAGGAGAGCATCACAATGGGCCATTGCCATTATGTCTGGGATTAAATGGATTCTCCTCCGCTAGCCCAATCTTAAGTATTGATCAGAAAACTAAACACTTATTTATTTAAGGAGACCAAAGCAGCATTGTCTGCATACAAAGAATTTGTGGGACAAGTCAGATGCCTGATGCATATTTTCCCTGCCATTTAATAAGACTCATGAGGTACATCTGTTTCAATCACTTTGATCAGAACTAAAAACAACCTCAAACATTCTGCCTCATGCAGCGTCTACCTGACAGGTGTTCAGGGAGCGATTATTGTCTCATTCATCCTTGGAAGCGTTAATGAGAGCCAACGTGACTGGCAGCCTTCCATGTGGCGTCTCAGAGGGCGTGGGGAAAGGAGCGGATCTGAGCAAACAGACCCCATGGAGAAGCCGTTGGATGGTGTGGGCAGAGCCCACGTGGGGCTCTTGACCAGGAGGAGGAATGAGGGCCAAGGTCAGAGCCTCCACTGAGACCTCGTCCAACCACAGGCCAGGTTC
Organism: Ailurus styani; assembly: GCA_002007465.1. Lineage (NCBI taxonomy): Eukaryota > Metazoa > Chordata > Mammalia > Carnivora > Ailuridae > Ailurus > Ailurus styani. The sequence continues at coordinate 1,197,823 of LNAC01000109.1, forward strand.
TCAGAATGGGAATCAGGCAATTGCAGTATCCCCCTGACACACAGGAAAGCTGGCGATTAATGCAAGAGAGTCAGTTAGTCAGAATAAAATAATCATCGGCAGCGCATACGTGGGAAGTGTCTGTATTATTCTGGGACGAATTGGACCGGGACTCGAGAGGTGTGTGTTGAATCCAGCCCCTGTCCCTGGCCAGTTCTACGATCTAGAGAGATCTGCCTGAGCCTCAGTCTCTCTGGTGGTAAAATGGGGACGAAAGCCCTCACAGAGAAAAGTGTTGTGGACATCAGTGCACTATAATGTCTGTGAAGGAGTCCAGCACAGCGCCCAGCTCCCAGGTGGTTCTCAGAACACGCTGGGTCAGTCAGCTGCCTTCCTGCGTCGGTCAAGCTGAGCCTCGGTGAGGAAAGTAGTTCAACAGTGATTTCTAAACAATCATTTATTTCGGCTGAGTGACGAGGGAGAGATTAGTGTCTCTGTTCTGCAGAGCTGGGTCTTAGCCTTGCTGCTGTAGTTTCTTGAACTATGTCCTTTTGGCATGCTCACGCACGTGTGTGCGCGCTCACGCGAGCGTGTGTGTGTGTGTGTGACAGAGAGAGAGAGAGAGAGAGAGAGAGAATATGGATGTGGGTGTGCATGCAGGCATGTGTATTCATGAATGCTCACATTTGCACACACACGCACATGTGTGCTCAGTTCCCGAACTCCAGTGTTACCTGTGCTGTCAAAGACTTTGGTAAAGTACTTATAAAATCAGGGAAATTGATAGTCAATTTCTAGGGGTTCCATTCAGTCCACTGGATGGAAAATCATCTGTTTTATCCACCATTCATGAAGGATATAGCGCAACATATAAGAACACGGACAGTTTTCAAGGGGGGGGCCCAAGTTCAAACCTCTGCTCTGTCGCTCTACTGGTGTGACCTATCCCTTCTGCCTTAGTTTCCCCATCTGGAAACTAGAAACAGTAAGGGGCCTGTCCTATAGGGCCTTCGTGAGGATTCAGTGAATAGGTTTTTGCAGATTCACAGCCCACAGGAGGCCTCCTGGTCCTCATGCAGCCGTGTTCTGCTTTGCTTGGCTGACTCCGAGGCAGAGCACAGTCTGTCCCATCAACGTGGATTCCGGAGAGAGCAATTTCATCTCGCACCCAGCGAGTAATCAGTGCAGGTTTGGTAGACGAAAATGGATCATGAGAAAATGCAAAGAATTGCACCTGCTGTAACAGAGTCCATGGAGAAAGGGAAAGCCCAGTCTTTTTTTAAAGAAGATTTATTTATTATAGAGAGAGCATGGATGGGGGGAGGGGCAGAGGGAGAAAATCTCAAGCAGACTCCTCCTGGAGTGCGGAGCCCAACACCCAGCTCGATCTCACGACCCACGAGATCATGACCTGAGCCGAAATCACCAGCCCGATGCTTAACCGACGGAGCCACCCAGGTGCCTATGTGTTAACTCTTAATAGATAGATGCTGTCTAAGTATTTGGAAAGGGGGAAGTTTTGGAAACTGCTCCCCTCTGTCTTTTGGCTGGGCCTTCAGCTGTTCTCATGCTGAGCAGCCATAAACAATCTATAGAGGAGGGGAGAGAGCTGTCCCCAACAGCCCACTCGGAAGCCCAACCACAAGATGGCTTCCCCATCATGCCCACCCCAACAGGATACCCACTGGACCCCAAGCCCCGGAAGCAGTCGTGCCCTTCTGGCCACCCCCCCCACCATGTAAAACTCTCTGCAAATGTCTCCTTCCTCCTCTTGTCAAAAATCCACCTCCTGCGTGACTGGGAAGCTGTCAGCGTGATCTATAACCCCCAGGCAGGCCTGGAATATGAGCTAAATTGCCTGAGTCACTAGCAATGATAGAGTCATTCTGCAGGAAATTGGAAATCAATTCTTGTCATCACTGTACAGAGCTCCTTTATCAAGAGTTCCAGCTCACCATGTAATGCAACCAAGAAGTACTTGAAGGCTGATAGGGCAGCAATGAAAGAAAGTGCCGTGTGTGTGTGTGTGTGTGTGTGTGTGTGTGTGTGTGTGTGTGTGTGTGTGTGTTTATCCAAAAACTTACCAGCATCCAAAGATAGCGCCAAGACCCCTCTGACTGGTGGAAGACCATGACATCCAGCAACTGGAAATGTTGTGTCCTAGATGAGCAAACACTATAAAGTCATTCGAAAATGAGGTGCCTTTCCTGGAACCTATGCAGGGCCCCCTCTTCTACAGTGGACCTCTGCCTGCATTGCCCTGATGTAAGGAACATGATCACAATAACATGATCCCTCTTCAAAGAGCCCTGGGACACCCCCACGGAACTCCCAGGCAAGTTGTCCCAGCAGACAGCACAGAAGGTTTGGGGCTGTATTTGATTTCCAATGGGCATTGTTTGATTGTTTTGTATTTTGAGAAGCAACAAGGTCCGAAAACTTATCCAAAAGATCTGAATTCAGGTTCTGACTTTTACTTGTATGTATTCTCACATATAGAATAGAGTGTTGAATTTCTCTGTATCCCATTTTTCTCCATTGTCCATAAAGTATAGGAAGTAGCACACACATAAGAGCTGTGATGAGTAAACATGTAAGTTTATGTGCGGAGAAATGGCATGTAAATTTACAAAGCTAGAGGAGTACTGGTTCTACAATTGGTGTAGCCAGTTATCCTTCAGGCCAATGCACAAACTGAGCCCCGAAGAAGTGAAAGTACTTGCCTAAAACTAGTTCATGCTGAGAAATAAGAGGAAAAACTAACTTTGATTTTCAGTTCTGAAACACTCATCTGGAACAAACAGAGGGAGCGGGGTGTGGGGCTGGACAAAATGGGTGAAGGAGAAGAGGAGGTACAGGCCTCCATTCTAGAATAAGCCACAGGGATGAAAGGTACAGCATGAGGAATACAGTCCATGATAGCACAGTAGCGTTGTGGGGTGACAGAGGGTAGCTCTCTTTGTGGCGAGCACAGCATAATGTAGAAAGTTGTTGAATCGCTATGTCGTCCACCTGAAACTAATGTGACAATGTGTGTCAAGTATACTTCAATTAAAAAATAAAATAAAATAAAATAAAATAAATAAAAACGCTTACCCACCCAAAATTGATTTTGGAACAAGGATCTAAAAAGCCTTCTCCTTCTTCTAAGGAGGCCATTTGCAGAACTTTAGGTAAGACCTCACAAATCAGGGATCGGAGACCTTGGCATTCTTTTCCACTGGGACTCATTCCTAGTTTGCAGAGACCTCTGGGAACCCCAAACCTCACCCTTCTTAGTGATTCTGATAAGTTCCCCCATGAAAATCATTCTAGAGAATTCTGAACAATTACCTGTTCACACTATCAAATTCCCCTCAGTGGTCACCAACAGGAGCACACATGTTAGAAGAAGGGAGTCAGATGGCTGTTCCTACACTGTGTTTATCAATAACTCAAGCTCCTTCAGCTTGGCTCAAGGGACCGTCTCCCCCAGGAAGCCTCCCTTATTGTGCCAACCCTCGGTGAGCTCTCAAAGCCATTACCTTGCCTTTACTGTTTATTTGGCACCTATTTCTTACCTTTTTCCCCCACTTTCTTTCAATATCTAAATCTTGTCAATCTGGATCCTTCAGGTCCCTTCAGGGAGAAAACCACACCTACATCCTTGAGTGTCCATGTGCCATGCTGTGGGTTAGGGCCATCAAGAGATGCCCAGGAAATATTTGAAGAGGAGGAGGATGATAATGCAGTGTTTCAATTCTTCATTAAACACAAGTACAGTCTCATGGAGAGTCCAGAACAAAAAGTCTCAAATTTGGCAGATGTCGTGACATGACTGTGGTAAGTCATGACACAGGCACATTCTTCTGCATGAAGCTGGTGTCTCAGCAGCACAGCTGGTAGAAAAAGAGAAGAACTAAATCGATCAGCTGTAGGCCCAAGCAGCCCTGGGAGGGTTAACCAGGGCCCACTAGACAACGTCCAGGGCTGTAAACTAAACTGTGGTTCCGGAATGCATGGAGATCCAAGAGAACACGTCCAGGGGACCTTGCTAAGGGAGGCCAGGCAAGCAGGTGGGCCACCACAAGCGGAGAGAAAGCCCTCATGAGAAATCGACCGTGCTGGCACCCTGATCTTGGACTTCCCAGCCTCCAGAACAGTGAGAAAAAAATTCTGTTGTTTAAACCAACTGGTTTATGGTGTCCTGTACCAAGCTGTGGCCACCCAAGCTGACTAGGACACCATCATAAAACCCCAAGCCAGTCTTCTAACCTGCCATTGCCAGAGCAGCGTGGGCTCCCACCCTGCTCTCCCCAGAAAGCCTCATTATGTCAGCAATAAGTCCTTTTCTATTCTCTCAGTGCACCTGTGGAATCATCAGTCTCACCATCTGAGCCACATTTGGGGAGTGGAAGGGTCCATCCCACATTTGTGGAGTGACTACAACAGTGGGAAAGCCCTGCGGATGATCCCTGACCAGACAAACTGGGACTCAGGGCCAGAGAACTGGAATTCGAGGCAGTGGTTCTGGCTGAACTGACGGGGAGCAGAAGAGAGGAGAGACTGTGTGAAACTCTAGGATCCCACAGGAACAATGCAAGACTCCACCCTCTGATGCTCTGGCGTTGATTCAGGCAACCACAGTGCTAGGCATACAAATAGGGGCGTGCATGCTGCCACCCAGAAGGGACCAAGGAAAGCAGGAGCTGAGTCAACACAGCATGTTAACTTCAGGAAATTCTCCCCCTAGGGAAAACCTTGGCTCCACTCCAGTGATGCCCACCAGTAAACTTTGGAGCAATGCAGTCAAGATGTAAGTTGAGCATAAACTGTTGGTTGGCCTCCCCTAACTATTCCCAGCCCTGTGTTTCTTGCCTTCCTCTATTTGAGGCAAGAAAGCTAAAATAATCTATCTGGAGTCTCCATTTCAGCTAGGAATGACACTGTGACATCATTATGGATAAGAAGATAGAAACTGAAATTTTCTAGGGAAACCAGCTCCTCCAGGTTAAAAGGATGAAGCCCACCAAGAATAAATCCTTTCCTCCTCCTCTCTGCACCTGGAATGCAGGTGCAAAGCAGTGCAGTCCACACTGTGGTCCACATTGTGACTGTGAGGATGGAAAAGGCATGCTAAGGATGATGGGGCAGAATGACAGACCTGAATTAGCTCTGGCCTGCTATGTGAGGTCTTGATTATATGGGAAAATAAACTCTCGGCGTGGTTAAGCCACGATAGTTGATTTTCTCTTACTCACAGACAAAACTTGAGTAAAACAACTGGCACTTGAGCAAAGCTAGAGGAGAAATCCACTGATGGCTAAGCAAGGGAAGAGTCTTTAGCATCAGATTTGACAGACCCCAATCTGTGCCCCATCTCTGATTTCTTACCATCTCTGACTTCTTACCCGCCTCACCCAGGACTTGGGCAAGTTCTTCTTTCTCTAACCCTGAGTTTCTTCCTCAGGAAAATAAATCTGATAAGAGTACCCACCTCAAAGAGTAGATGTCAGAGTTAAGTATAAACTTAAATGCAAAGCACTTGGCCCAAGGCTTGGCATGCAATTAAGTCCTCAGTAAATGTGGATTATTCCAGTTGAAGTAGGTGTTTCAACAAGGTCCGTGCTCCATCTTCCTTAGAGGAACAATTATGCATAAACTAATTACACCTTTTTCTCTTTCACACTTCAGCCATTTAGGGGCTGACATCATGTGCTGCCATGATTTTCATGTTCAGAGGCCAATGGGTCACATAAACGAGTCTCAAAAGATTCACTTAGAGAGAGACTGGAATTGTCAGCTGTTGCTTCTTCCTTAAAACGAAGAGCAGAGACGGGTCTTTAAAAAGGCTTTCAGTGTGTCCCAGGAGGAGTGTCAGGATCAAGCCCCTGTGTTCTTAGAGGTGCTGGGCTAGGCCCATTTTCCATTTAGGAAACAGAGAAGGGAATCTATGGGGCAAAATATCAGAGAATCAGAGAATCCTTTGCCCAAATTCTCTCAATGAATCTTTCTATTGGATAATTGAAGCTTTCCTCCCATAACAAGCATTGAGTTTTAAATGTAAATCCATTGGAGGCAGAGGATACATGAACCTCAATTCTCTTTAAAGTATAGATGACTGGCATCAGGGTGTTTCCAGAAAGCCGCGGCAGAAAAGAGAAGATGTGAGTACAGAAAGAGGAGGCCAAGAGCCCAAAAACACACCTTGCAATGTTCACAATTTTGCCAGGAGCCAGTCCTCAATATTGGTCCCATTGTAATCCCTGAATAATGCATTCTGTCTGCAGAGGGCTTTCCAGGCCTGAGTCTCACCCCTTCCTTCTCACCCGGAGTTTACCAGCCGTCCGGGTTCCAAAATAGCCACGGACTCCCACCAGGAAAGTTCCCAGTCCCCTCCAAAACACATGACACAGTGGAACCTCCCTTACCTCCCACGTCAGAACTATCACGATAAAGCTTCCCTGCGGACGTGCTGTGGCCGGTGGACGCCACATCCAAGGCCACCCACAGCGGGCTGCATGATAAGGTCCACTGAGGCCGTCTGGCTCTGTCAAGCAGGGGAGGGGAGGTGGATCAAAGTATTTGTTGGGCATTCGTGGACTCTCTGGCAACCCTTGGCCCGTGGCTTCCAAGCTCTGACCCAGGAGACAAGGGAGGGAGTGAAAACACAGAAAAGCAGAAATCCTCTCTGTCTAAATCAAGAAGGTGGGTGCACGTGCACACACACACACACACACACACACACACACACACACACACAACTTAAATATACTTCCTTTGACCTTTTCAACAGCCCTATAAAACAGCCCAGACAGGTAGCATGATCCCAATTAATAGGTGATCAGACTGAAGGACCCCAAGTTTAAATCACTTGGCCAACCCATTAGTAAACACAGGCCCAGGCGCTCAGGTTGTGTGCACTTTCTGTCTCTCTGCAGAACAGCCCTAAAGAACTCCCTGGACTCCATGCAGAGGATCATGAGGCCACCTGGCCCCTCAGCAACAGCAAGAAGGTTTAAAAAAAAAAATTTTTTTTTTTAAGGGCAGAGATGTTTTCAATACTTTCTGCCTCTGTAAGCCTTCTCCCCTGGATGAAAAAGAATCTGGTTGGCGAGCCTGCCCTGCAGATGGCCGCAGCTAAATGCCTAACAGCTTCGGTCCCACATGTGATGGTAAGCAGGGAAGAAAAACAAAGAAATCTTTAAGCTGTGAAGAGGCCCGCCTGGCTTTTGTGCCAATATTCAAGATGTGTGTGAGGGAGGCCTCCTCTCCATAATTTTTAGTGTGTTGTTCTCCAGGATCTTTGAAGTTTCTCTTATGGAGAAAACATTTTCTTAAGTTACCAGCTTTTAAAAAAAAAAAAGGCACAATATGGGAGCCTTATGATCTTAACGCTCACAGCTCATAAATACTTGTGCCGAAGCGGTAGTAGCCAGGCCCTTAAGGACTTTCCCCTGTTCTCCTGTAAAAATAAAAGCCCCTTGCCATGTGACCCAGCTTTTGTCGATGGGAGAATGAAGGGCTCACTGCCTGCCAGGGCCTCCAGGGCTGTCCTGGAGGGAAGAAAAGGACAGGAAAGAGAGAGGCTGAGGTCAAAGCCACTTTCCCAGCAGCTGTAAGGTCTGGATTCATCTGAGATTCAAGGCAGCACATGGAATCTCCCCCTTACCTGTCCTCCCTAACCCCTCCCTTCTTGAAATACTGTCCTTTTTCTTTTTTAAGATTTTATTTATTTATTTGATAGAGAGAGAGAGAGAGCGTGGGCACAAGCAGGGGGAGTGGCAGGCAGAAGAAGAAGCAGACTCCCTGCAGAGCAGGGAGCCCAGTGCAGGACTCTATCCCAGGACTCTGAGATTGTGACCTCAGCTAAAGGCAAACACTTAACAGACTAAGCCATCCAGGTCCCCTTTGAAATACCGTCTTGCACCCAATTGCCCAAATTACCTCTTATAGATGCCACTTCTGACCCAGCACTCCCTTTCCGGGAAACTTTCCACCCCTCTGAGCCCAGACCTCAGTGCTCTCACTCGCCTCCATGCAGAACTGACCCACTGGAGGGACCTCACATGGGTCCTGTCTCACCTGGCCTCTCTCACACGTCACGCCCTGCCATTGAGTCTCCAGCCCCCTCCTTGTCCCAGGACCTTTAAAGGTTTCTTCCACCACTGTGTTTACAAAAACTGTGCCTTTGGCTGGGGGCCAGGGGGACCTGAGTTCCAGTACTCCCTCTGCCACTTCGTGGCCGCTCATGCCTTCTGCACAAAGTGAGGTATGAGAACGAAAACCAAGAGGATGGGACATGGGTAGAGGAAGCGATTTCACACTGTGTCTCGGTGAAGAGGGAAATGTTAGGTGTATGTCCATTTGTTGGCTCTTCCTTCTAGTAAAGATGCTTAAATGCATATAATATGCATACTTTTGAGATTTACAAGTAGGGGCGCCTGGGTGGCTCAGTCGGTTAAGCATCTGTCTTCAGCTCAGTTCTTGATTCCAGGGTCCCGGGATCAAGTCCCATGTTGGGCTCCCTGCTCAATGGGGAGTCTGCTTCTCCCTCTCCCTCTGCCTCTCCCTCTCCTTCTGCCTCTCCCCCCATGTTCATGCACTCTCTCTCTCTCTCTCTCAAATAAATAAATAAAATCTTAAGAAAAAAAAGGGGGGATGCCTGGGTGTCTCAGTGGGTTAAGCCTCTGGCTTCAGCTCAGGTCATGATCTCAGGGTCCTGGGATCAAGCCCCGCATCAGGCTCTCTGCTCAGTGGAGAACCTGCTTCTCCCTCTCTCTCTGCCTGCCTCTCTGCCTGCTTGTGATCTCTCTCTGTCAAATAAATAAATAAAATCTTTTGAAAAAAAAAAAAGGTTCCCAAGCCATCCTTTCCCCCACATGTAGCCTGTCCTGACTCACTTGACATCTCTCCTATACCTTTTTCTTTTCTTCCTGAGGAGGCTGCCAAATCAGATGTTGGCAGTGCTGGCCAATCTGTCCTTTCCTAGACAAGTATTTACACCTTTGTTTTGTATCCCCCATGGGTGCTAATCATCCCCGCCCTAAATCAGGGCAGTCTGGTGACAGGGCATGTGGGAGTGATGCCATGCTGATCAGAGAAAGAGGAACAGGAGGTAGGAGGGGTATTGGGTTCAGGAGCTTTATCACAGAGGCTGGTCCCAGTGGTGGAGCACCCCAGGAGCTAGGACCAAAAAGATCCTCATGACATCCTTTCTTGTCCCCAGTGGGGATATGCCACCTGGCAGGCGAGTAGGCCCTGCAGATAATCAGAGCTTGGGAAAACAAATAAATGAATGAACGAAGAAATGGACTGCCGAAATCTGGATCTTCCAGATCAGAGTAGCCACTTGCTAGTTCTGAGCCATACAGAGATCTGGTCAACCAACCAGGTGTTCCCCAGTTACCTTGAAATAGGAAGGTCAGATTCCTTCTTCTCACAGGTGACAGTGGAGTCTTGGGAGGGCTGTAGGGTGAAAGGAAGAGCCACCAAGGACAGCTCAAGGAGAAGCCAGGAAGCCAGGAGGGTAAGATACACCCCTCTGCCCCACCAGAAGCCAGCAGCCAGGTGATCAGCTCTATGGGGTGGGGTGAGCTCAGACCCCATGTCGTGAGGCAGGTATTGGCATCCAGAGTGCGGATAATGCAGTCAGGAGGTTAAACAGGGAGCTGATGTTCTAAAAGCCACCCAGAATTGTCACAGCACCGACAGCAGCCTTATTCCAGGCCATTTGATTGGCCAGTAAGGTGCCTTCAATTCACTGTGTAAACTCGGTTAGCAGATGATAGTAGGAGTAGAGGGGTTTTTAATGTTTTTGTCTGGTAATAGAATTTATCCTACTTGTAAAGAAACACTCAGATGGGACAGATCCCAGCCCCATCTTCAGGAGTAGTTATGAGACTCGGGCTTGCATAGTTAGATGCCTCCGAGCCCCTGGCTGCAGCCATTGGTGGGTGGAGGGCCACATGACCTGAGCTCAACCAATAGGAATCATCCTTGGGACTTTGGCTGCAGTTGTGAGTCAGGGAGGTTGCTTTCTTTTCCTGAGGATTCCCCAGCTTTAAGGACCATATAAATCTATAGCTGTTGGATGCCAGCAAATGGGGAGAGCCTGCCTGAGAATGAAACTCACCTTGGGAAAAAGAACCGGGAAATGAAAAAGAGAAAGACTCTTGGTGATGCATGGACTAAAACCCTGGATCCAACCATACCTGAAGACCATATTCATCTCCCTCGAACTTCCCTGGGACACGAGCCAGTACCATGCCTTTTTTTTTCTTTTAATTTCAGTCGCTATAACTTATAACTAAAATCATTCTGACTTACACACCCAACTCATTGGCTCAGGGCCAGGTTGAAGTTCACTCTTCAAGGATCTTGTCTTCATTCTTGGGTGTTGGGTGTTACACAGGATTGGAGCAGGCAGGGTGAGCACATGGGGGACAACAACCACAGAAGCGCCACCCCCAGGGAAGTGGGGTTGGGAAACTCATGGCACCTCCCAGTTTACACCCCATTGGCACAATGAAAAAGTTCCAGATTTAGCATCAGGCACACTGTATTTGAGTCCCCATCCTTCCACATACCAGCTGTGTGACCTGGATTGGTTATTTAATCACCCCAGACCTTCGTCTCCCCATCTAAAAAATGATAACAATAACATCTACCTCGTAGGCTTTTTGTGAAGTTTTAATGAGATCGGGAATATAAAGGACTTGATCCTGTGTCTGGCTCACAGCGGGAGTTTGATAAATGGCAGCAATTTTATGTCACTGTGGTATATCTGTCCGCACGTGTTCAGCACTGGGAACAGAGCACCATAGATTATTGAAATATGTACGTAAGGTCCTCAAAATTGCATTGCCACCAGTGATTTCAATCTTCTCCCATTCTCTTTTTTTTTTTCTTTTTTAACCAGAGCTGCTAAATTGCCCAGCAACCAAATAGCCCAGCGGGATAGGAAAGGAGGAGAAAAATCACAGTGCTGTAGCCTCTGGGTAAGGGCTACTGGACGCAAGGATGACATCCAGAGCTGCCTCCTGTTTGGGGCTGAAGAACTGAGCATGAAGCCCCTGCCTCATCCCTGCAGAGGATTCTCGTTCTCTGTAAGTGACATCCCCAAAGTCCATGTCTCAGCCACTCTCTTACCCCAGCTCAGGCACCGAAGCAGTGTGGAGGAGAAGCACCCACCTGGTTCCTAATCCTGGGTCCATAGTCAACTGTGCTCAGCTGGGCCTCAGTTTCCCCATCTGTAAACTGGGAGTCCAAATCAGATCGTCTCTAAGGTCCCTTCCAGTGAGGTGCCTTTGAGTTTAGAGGGCAGCCTTAATTCAGGATCCCTCTATTTATTTCAAAACACTGCTCCCGCCTAAACCTCCCACAAGAGATCCCTCAATGGACTCCAGCTCGCATACCATTAGGGATAAGTTTGAATCAAATTTAACTCGACGTGAGATATAGCTTTTGGTCCCTCCAGAGCCAGCATGCAGAGATGTTCAGAGATGAGAGACTACCAGGTGGCATGGTTCCCAGAGTGCTGTCCTGAAACACACAGCATCAGCATCACTTGGGAACCTGTTGGAGATGCAGATCCTCAGGCTCCAATCCAGACCTCCAAGGGGTGGAGCCCAGCCCCAGGAATTCAGATACACGCTACAGTACAGACTAGAGCAATACACATTACCGTATAGACTAGAGCTATGCTGTCCAACCTAATAGCCACTAATACTGTGCAGCTATTCACATTTAAATTAGTGAAAATTAAATAAAACCTGAAAGTCAATTCCTCAGTCACACCAGTGACATATCAAGTGCTCAGTGGCCACATGTGGCTGGTGGCTACCATATTGATGGTGTAGAAACAGAAGATTTCCATCACTGCCGAAGTTTCCATTGGGTACCACTGGTCTAGCACGTCCTGCTGCTCAGAGTGGTGTCCACAGAACCAGCAGCCCTACTAGGACTTTGTTAGAGATGCAGACTCTCCAGCCCACACCAGGTCTGCGGGATCAGAACCCACAGCTTCACAAGACCCCCAAGAGATTGCAATGTATCTTAAAACCTGAGAAGCCCCAGGTTGAATCATTCAGAACAATTGGGGGTGACCATCCTGACACTCCCAAAGCAGACTAGAACAACACAGAGCCCACCAGCATTAGGATGTGACAAATCACAGTCACCATGAACCTGACATTGGCATGACTATATGTCCCAACAACACAGTGGCTTCCAAATGGCTCAACATTATGATCAATGGGAGTCACAGGCATCACAGCCTCCATCCATGACAACCATGTTGCTATAATAATACAAACAAGTTCATGGCTAAATACAATACACCATCACAGTTGCCAGAAGTTACATTATTGCTCTATGTATCACAGTATCCTCCTGACAGCTATCCACCCCCAACTGAGGGTCCAAACTAGACTCGAAAAGGTGACTTCTCTAGGGACCCATACTAGGAGGAGCTGAAACCCTTCAGGACTTACAGCCACAAGGCTCTCAGAGGCTCAGCTGTAGGGTTTGCTAAATGTGCCTGCAGTGTCTGATTCCCACCAATGCTGAAATTCACAGCCAGCACCATTCTTCTGTGTTGCCATGGAAAGTCTCCTTATCAACATCCCCAAGCCCAGACTGAGACATCGCTGCTCATCTCAGAGAACAGAAGCCCACCAGCTTGTTATGCGGACTCACTGAGTGGCTATGGTCCTCTCACCAGGATGGGCTGGGCATCCCAAAATCTGGCTCTGACGGAAACATCCACGGACAAGACCATCTTGAGGTTACTGACATTATTATTGATCTGAGATTATTAAGTGATCTAAGAGAGGTTCCTGAAAGGGGTGTAAATGGCCCAGATCAATGGCTAGCAGTGATGTCTTCATGGCAACGTTGTGGTTTGTGGCTTTTCCCTGCTCCCATGGCCTCTTGGCTACATGCTCAAATACGGCCCATGGTGATGACAACCGATTAAGCATTAGAGTTGTGAATCTTCACAAGGCAGCTGCTGGCAGGTTAGAAGGCTGGGTGGGTGGCTTTCAGAGGGTCCCAGAACAAGCTGATGTTCCTGAGCCCACTCCATCTCAAACCAGTCATTCTGGACCAGATAACCCAGGCTGAAGTTTCCCTGCCACTCACTAGACCTCAGGCAGATCCCAGAGCTTCCGTTCCTGCTCTGCTGATATACAGAGAAGACCAAAGTCTTCCCCCAGACTCAGCTGACCCTAAACCAAATCTATGTCTTCAGCTCTAGCCTGGAGGACACGAAAGCCAAAATCAGGAAATGCACTTTGGAAGGCACAGTGGGCTGAGGGTCAAGAAAAGCAGGGTCCAAGTGCCCATTTGACTGTGGATGAGGCCTCCCCTCACCTGGAAAAGGGAGGGGGGTAATAAAGTGCTCCGTTCCTAGGGCTGTGTATTGAAACACCCCAGAACGGAGTGCTATGAAACCCTCATTTGTTGTGTTCTTGGACTCTGGGTCAGATATCAGGACAGAGCGTAACAGGACGCCTTACCTCTGACTTGTGGTGTCCAAGACCTCAGCAGGCAGGTTAGGACTGGAACAGAGGGACCCCTCAGCTCTCTCCTTGTGTGACCTCTGCCATGTGCTCACTCCAGAGTAACTGGATTTCTTATGTGTCAGCTCAGGATTCCCAAGAAATGAATCAGGAAGGTCTGGGGAGTTTGCCTGCCTTGGATGATCCAGATTCAGGAGTCGCCCTGCATCACCTTCTTGGCATTCAGGGACCCGACAATTTACGAAGTCTGTTCAGCTTCAAGGGGAGGGAATCTAGACCCCTCTTCTCAAGGGAAGACTGTCAATGTCACATCCCAAGAACATGGAGGTGAGTGAGGTACATACTGGTGTAGCCATCTTGGAGAATTACAACCGGCCCCAAGAATCTCTTCCTTAAAGAGGAATTACAAGGGGGCACCTGAGTGGCTCAGCCAGTTGACCATTATACTCTTAATTTTGGCTCAGGTCATGGTCTCAGTGTCGTGAGATCAAACCCAGTGTGGGGCTCCGTGCTGAGTGTGGAGTCTGCTTGAGATTATCTCTCCCTCTCCCATTGCTCCTCCCCTGAACGTGCATGTGCAATCTCTCTCTCTCTCTCTTAAAAAAAAAAAAAAAAGAGGAAATACAAAGATTGAACACCATGATGGCTGGAATCACTTGGGAAAAGTGCTAAGCTTGTGGCAAACTCCCTAGACATTGACCAAACACCTTCTTTGTCCTAAACACCACGGGATGCTCTCAAGTGTCCCTGACCAGTTGGGAGATGAGGCATGTCCCTGACCAGTTCTAATTCGGGGCGGGGGGGGGGGGGGGG
>LNAC01000109.1:1213143-1326933 GCA_002007465.1 Ailurus styani
GGTGGGCGGGCGGGGGCACGGGGAGGGGCATCTTCAGAAAAACAGCGAGCTTCCAATGGGACCTCACTACCCTCCGGTAGCCCCGGAAGGGGAATTCTGGACATTGATAAGCAGTGACCTGGAAACTTGGATCCTTAAAATAAAGAGAGAATACAAAGTGTTCGAGCAAGGCATCAAACCCTTGGGACCACCTTTGGGGAAAGAGGGGTTCCTGGACGGGAGCCTCCCTCCTGGGGCGGGGATTCACTGGCCAGGGAGAAGTACTTGGAGGGGCAAAACTGAGCATGGCCAGGGGCCGGGATTTGAACTCAACAGCTTGTATTCAAACCTCCTGCCAGGGGGAGAAAAAAAAAAGAAGGAAGAAAAAAAATACACGGATGTTTACCTCTAAACGTAATGTGTGTTTGTTGGAGTCGGAAACTTTCTCAACAAGTGAATTTTATTATTGTGTTAGAACGTGAAAGTTACCAATCTCTATCTCATATGTTCGTCTTTCTAGATTCACTCATTTGTTCACTTAATGCATATTTTATAAAGCCAGCACTGGTATCGGTGCAAAGAATCCAAAACAGACAAAAATCCCTGCCTTCGTGGAGTTTGCTTTCTGGTAGGAGTCTATTTTATGACTACATAAAATACATAAATAGTGTGGAAGATGTTAAAGTAAACAATTATTGTGAAGAAAGATGATAAGGAAGGGAGGGAGGGAGGAAGGAAGGAAGGAAGGAAGGAAGGATGACAGAGAGGAAAGGAAGGATGACAGAGAGGAATGGGGCAGACACACAAAGATGAGCAAAAATTAAGGGAATCACCTCAAACCTGATAGATGGAGAAAGAACCTCAGTCCCTGGCTCCCCAGATCTGTTCTGATGCAGGGCCACCCTGTCGCACAACTCCAGAGGTCACCATGCACATCATAGTCCATGCAATTGATGCCTCTGGAGTTGCACAGTGCACAGCTTGTTCAACTGAACATGGCAGTCCTGTCCCTGGTTCTATTTTATTTCTGTAGCAGATGACAATGGCATTGTCTGCTGTATCTTCATGATAATCCTTTTCCTTGACTTAGTACAACAGGTTTCTGGGTTTTTTCCAAAGACTTTTGCCCAAAAACAGAGGCTCAGGTGGTAAAGACTGCATGTTGGTCCCCACTCGCTTGATTGACTAACTCTAAGACCATCAGCATCTCTGTATTATACATTTATAGGGAGCATTGTTCATCTAGGGACACTGGACCTATCTGTCTGAGGACCCAAAAAACAAGTGCCCATTATATGTTATTGCTGGGGGAACTGGCCGTCCTCTTCTTTGATGGAATTCACATTTATGGCTTCTTCCGTATGTTTGCAGTGTTCGTGCTTTCTAGACCCGCGAAAGACAGTACCCTAAGACTCTCTTCTAGACAACTGGGAAACTAGTTCAGTAGGGGACTGAGCTGCCCCTGGGGCCAGGGATTTTCATTCAGTGCTGAGTAGCTGGTGGGTCCCATACCTGGGATTATCTAAATCCGGCATAAACTGCACTTCCCTTTGAAGTAGACCCATCTGCATACATCTCGTCATCTTTTCTCTGTTGCCTAAAATCTCTGCCTGGGGGACATGTAAAAGAAAACCTATTGCCAGCCTGTGAGCTCCAGTGAACATCTAAGCAGAGAGAGGTCCCGTTGGTCAAGGATATTTGAAAATCATTTCCCTCTGCCCATCTTCTTCCCTCTCCAACTGTCTAGAGTCTGGGGTCCCCCACATTTATCCCATTTATCCATTTATCCATGTGGCAGTTCCTAAAAGGAATGCTTTAATGGTGATCTTCGATTTATTCACATTTCACGTACCATCTACATTTTGAATAAAGTATATTCCCCCGAAGAAATTCCTCCATTTACTCTAAGCACATTGGAAAGCTCACTGTTTGCATGCTCGTTGGTTTCCTGACTATTTAGAGTGTCTTCCCCCTCTCCAGGCTGCCACGAATACACCAAGTAATTTAATGCTGTTTTTAATAAATGGAAAGATCAGAGCGCAATTCAAATACTGTGGCATTAGGCATTTGTGTGATGGAGGTAACATTTTCCGCAACAAGATACATCTCTCTTTCCTACGGTCATTATTAAAACCAGAAATTGAGTTATACGTTGCTGGAATCAAACAGCAGCATAGACATTACAGATCCTAAAAACAAAAGAAACAGTGCCTGCCCTCAGAGGCAACGTGAGTGTTACCTGGCATCCGGGTTCTGTGAAGTCTAGAGCAGTGGTTGGCAGAGTGGTCGCAGACCAGCCACAGCAGTGTCGCCCAGGAACTTGTGGTAAGTGAACATTCTCGAACCCCACTCCACCCCTATAGAAACAACGGGATCTGTGTTTCCACCAGCCCTCCAAGAGAGGCCGATGGATGCTCACTTTCAAGAACCAAAGGGTTCTAGATATTGGAACTCTAATAAGAGGCAGTAAGTTATTGTTTAAGGGAGGCACATCAAGTTGGGATTTTCAAAAAATGTAGTCACAGTCTCTAAAGAGAAGACACCCCCAAGCAGGGGTACCTGATAGCAGGAAAATCCTAACCACATTGGGTTTGGAAGCTTCTTTTATTTAAAAAACATTGGTGAAGTCCCTGCACTGTGCCAGGAAGTGGGGACTGGGGGCAAGTAAGCAGCAGTCTCTGCCTACTAGGGCATCTAGCTTTGTAGGAGAGAGCCAGAGAATCCTGGGAATAGTTAGATGTCCTATGTGTTAACTCAGAGATGTGGGCTGACTATGGAAATGAACAAGGAGGGAAGCTTCACCCCAGCTGGGACAATAAAAGAGGTCTCCACAGGGGAGGAAACTCTTGAACTCAGCCTTGAAAGAGCAGAAGGAGCTGTTAAGGAAATCATGACAATTACCTGTTGAGCAAGAACTACATGTGAAAAAGCATCTGAGGGGCCCAGGAGGCCCTGAGAAGTATGTGGTGGGTTTGGTCGCTTTAGAACCATGTTCTAGGTCCACCGAAGGGTACCACTATATGTGCAAGAGCTGTGCCAGGGAGCTCAGAATCACATCCCAGAACCAGTATTCAGACAGACTGTAGACCTTCTTCCCAGGAAAGATTCTAAAGAATCACCTGCTCATCAGACTCTTGCACTTTCTTTCATAATATCCTGGCTAGTCTCAAGCCAGCCCCTGGCACTTCTGCATTCCGAAGGCCAGATGTGTGCTGAGCAAAGCCCCTCACAGTGGGAGACAAGGGGCACTATCATGAGGGAAAGAATGAAAATCAGGGACAAGAGGGTCGACATCCTGTACTGGTCAGGAAGCGTTCCTAGCACACCCACCAAATGGCCATCCGGCTCCACGTTCTGGCTGAGACATTTGGGGTAAGTTATGTAATCTCTCTCTGCCTCACTTTCTTTGTCTGTAAAATAGGCACAGTAAGCTCTAATTTATTGGGTCATTATGAAAAATAAAATATTTACTATGGAGAAATAAGACAGTGCCTGCAAATAGTAAACATTATACATATATTGACTATAATCACCAACATCAACAGCTTCACCATCATATTCATCAGCAACAGGAGCATCCCCATCACCACCATCGTCATCAACAGCACAACCATCATTACCATCAACTTCATCACCACCATCATCACAACTATCACCATCACTGTATCATCACCACCATCATCACCACTATCATCATCACCACCACCATCACCACCATCAACATCACACCATCATCACCACCATCATCACCACTATCATCATCACCACCATCATCACCACCATCACAACCACCATCCTCACCACCATCGTCACCAACGCCATCATCATCCAGTCTGCTTAATCCCAGAGCCTGATGATTGGACCTGGGAACACTAGGCTAATGGCATGACAATAGCTGATTGCAGTGAACTGACAGATATAAGAAATATATTTTCTTCACCTCAATCCAATCCCATTCCTCCTTGGAAGCTTGCTCCCTACAGCATCTCTACAAAGTGGTTCCATGTTAGAATTCCTCCCCTGGTGGGGAGCAGACTACCCTCCCAAGAAGCTCATCCAACTTCCAGATCCAGCAATTTGACTCTGGGGCTTTAATATTTTGACAATTCCAAGAACATCCATGCTATCCTACTGTGGAATTACTTCTAGTGGTTAGAATAAATTGGAAAATAGGCCATCTCCATCTTTTTTATGTCAAAACAACTTTCTTGCTACTCTTCCCATGGATAGGAGGAATCTAATCCTCTCCCTTTGAATCTGCCCTCAGCGACTTGCTTGATCAGTAAATATAGCAGAAGTGGCTTCTTCCCAGGTCTCTTCAAACACTCTTGGAACCCAGCCGTCACCTTGTGTGAAAGCACAAGAAGTCCCACAGAAATTCCCATGTGGAGAGGAACTGAGGCTCCAGCCAACAGCAGCAGCAGAACTCCAGCTGGCAGCCAACACCAGCTTGCCAGCCATGTGAGTGCACCATCTTGGAAGTGAATCCTCCAGCTGGTCCACCCAGTCCATCCACCCAGCTGATGCCATATGAAGCAGATGTAGCTGTCTCCATCAAGTCCTGCTCCCATTTCAAATCCATGAGCAAAGTAAATAATTATCACTGTCTGAAGCTTCTACATTGGAGGTGATCTGTTAATCTGCAATAAAGAACCAAAATATCCTGAAATCACTGAAACATCTCATCCCTTAGCTGAGAAGCACCCTTCAGCTCCTCCAAAACAAAGTATGGAAGGGAACCGCTGATAGCCGATCTGAGTTGGAGCTGGAAATTCATATAATCCTAGCGTTGGTTAGAAGATTCTTCTTTGTGTTGGAGGCACAACTTTGCTCTCTTTGCCTTTATTCAGCCATTCAACAAACACTTATAAGCGCCCACCACATGCCATGCTGGGGACTGTGGAAGACAAAAATGAACCCACCATCATCTCAAGGAGTTTATACTCTAACGGAGGAGATCTGAACCCTCCCACACAAGGCGATGTGTTAAACTGGAAGAGAAGAGTTATGAAATTCTAAAAAAAACTCAGAGAAGGGAAAACTCTGTGCTCCCTACTGGGAGATGACAGTGAACTCACTCCACAGGGATGAAAAGATGGATTTCCAAAATAGAGAAGGGGAGGAAGGGGAGGGCATAGAGGGAATGGACATCCACCAAAGAAAAGATTTGGCACCTTTAGGGATTGGTCAGGAGGTTGAGGGTGGAGGGAGCAAAGGGAGGGAAGTAAAGCATGGAGAGACGAGGCTGTGCAATTAAGGTGGGGTCAGTTCAAGAAAGGCTTTGTAAACTCAGAGTCTGGATTTTACCTCGAACACCATAAAGAGCTAAGGAGGGGATTTAGGCAAGGGCACAGCAGAAGCAGATTTGCATCTCTAAAAGAACAGTCTGACTGTAGTCATAGAGTCAAATTGAAAGGAGGGCAAGGTAGGAATCTTTTAATTAGCCTGGTCAGGAGATGAGGGGGTCCTGAAATAGGGCAATGGAGATGCAGAAGACATTTATTCAGAAAATTTACAAGTTCTAGTTGGAGATCCAATGAGTGGGGCAGAAAATTAGTCAAGGGTGGTTCCAGATTTCTGGCTTGGGGAAGTGCTATTCAACCAACCAACAATGACAACAGGCACAGACATGAGGGTGGGCAGACAGAAATCCCCTTTGGTCCTTTTGGGACAGCTCTGACCTGGCCACTGGGACATCCAAAACCCTGATTCCATTTCAACCATTCAAACACAGTCATAACATCTCAAGCTTCTTGTGGGAGTATTTGCTCAGGCCTCCTTTTTCCCGTGGTCTTGTTTCTTCATTCCCAATAGGATCAGAACACATATCTGACTAATGGGGAACGTCTGTTCTCCTAGCCCCATGCCAAGAAAAGACAGACCCTGTTAAGGTTTTTAATATCTTTCTAAACGTCTTTTTTAAAGATTACAGCATCAGCATATGGTGTTGAAAATATTTGAACATACATAAAAGTACCAAGAAGTATACAAAAATCACCCATAATCCCACTCCTCAGAGAGATTATTACTGTTTGGGGATATTCTCTTTCAATGTTTTTTCCGTTCATACATATTTGCTTCATCTGATTAATATTGTAGTACAAGCATTTTCCTGGGTCTCTCGTATTTCCTGGTAAATATGCCTTTTAAATGGTTGAACAGAGTCCAACAGGGATGGACCTAAATTAAGTTAATCCCTATAATTGGACATTTAAGCTGTTCTCATCACGTGCGTGCATGTTATGTTTTGTATTTTGTTTTTATTTTTGCTGTTATAAAAACCTTATGTCAAGCATGTTTGTGGATAAATCTTGGGTGTTCTTTTCTAATTACTTCTCTAAGACAAATTACTGGTCCGAGGATTAAAAGATTTGTGTGTGTTGAAGTTTTGTCGGTCCTTGTGACAAAGTTCCTCCCGAAATATCAAAGGTTGGTTTTGTTGGGTTCCCTTGCGTTCTGGCCCTCCCCAGTCAACTGTGGGGGGAAAGACGTGGTCACACTTTTTGGAAATTGAAGTTTCTGGAAAACATTCACTGACTCTTTCTTGGTGGAAATTTAAACTCTTTCCTCCCTCCCCACCCCTCCTGGGATGGCCCTACCGCATGATTTACAACCAGCTTGAGCCAGCTCGGTTGCCACTACACTGTCATCACAAGCTGTCCACCAAATGGAACAAAACTCCAAGGTCATCCAGCCTCTGAGCAAACACCAGGGAACAGTGGCCGTCTTTTCTGCTTCCAAAGGGACATGCTGCTTTAATAACACCCGAGAATGCTTTTGTGAAGTCCTTCTGCTCCCCAGAACTTTCCTGTCAGGCCCGGGAACTGGACAGCTTCTTCTCTAGGCCTGTCTTTCCTGAAATGTAATGGCCAGCTAGCCAAGTCCCTGGCTACCTCCACTGCTAGGCCCCCAAGCCCTGTGCAAAGACCCTGGGGCATGCTAATAGACTGGTGTCCAAGGAGCACGAACAGTATGCCCTGACCCAGACTTGGACTCTTCATCCAAGGCCTGGATGAGCTTCAGCTGGCTGTGTGCAAATCACTCCCTTTCATCCTTCCTGCAAGATACATGGAGCATCTCCTTGAAACCAGACTCATTGCTTAATAGGGGCAGTAGGATGATTTTAATCTCAAGCAAGTGTGGATCACTGCAGAACAGTCGAGTAAAGACCAGGAGAGGAGCAGTCTTCTCTAGGCATGATCAGAATCCACGCCAGGGGCTCAGGCAGCAGGGGAAGGAGTTGAAATGGGGAGGGGTCACAGATCTTCTGGACAGGAGCATCCCCCTTTTTTAGAGGTAAGCCTAGAAGGCTGGCCGGTAGACAACAGCACGCCTAAGTGGAAACTGGAAATGCATTAGGGCGGGGGAGGGAGGTCATGTGGCTGCATTCAGGACAAGAGCCCAAAGACAAGGGGATGTGCCTTCATCTCAGACTTCACTCCGAGCTGGACAGATATACTAGTGTTTCATTTTAGGAAGGTCTCTCAGAAGACATGCAGAAGACAAGATCTTGAAGCTGCAGGCTGTCATAAGGGTGCTACAATTGCCAACAAGAAATGCCGACAGCCATACAGGAGATGGACGAGGGGATGGAGGGAGAGACCTCAGGAGACATCAAGGCACGGAACTGACAGAACTTGATGAATGTGGGACATTCAGGAGAGGATAGCTAATGGGCAATGATCTAATAGTACCTGCTGTCAAGGGAGTCTGCAGAGCAGGTTAAGTGACATGCCCACGGTGCTTAGAACAGTGTCAGCCTGTGTCAAACTCATTAAGGATTAGGTCCTAAAATAAGTATGATTCAAACAATACCATCTTTAGAAATCTCCAGGTCAAGGCCAAACACAGAGTCAGGAATCAACGCATAGATAGCAGGTCAAGGCAGAGAAAAGGATAGCGGTGCCCGAGACAAGCATGTGCAGAGACGGGGGGATGGGATGGAGATGCAGGGACACCGATGCTAAGGAGTTGCTTGGGAGGCATTCATGGGAAAGCCCAAGCAGAACCAAGAGAGAATGCATTTCAAAAATAGGAAAAGCATTTTGGGAGGGAGAAGTTACCCAGTGGGGCTGATCAATCAAATAAGACAAAAAGGGATTGAGGTTCATTGGATTTAGCCACAAGGAGGTCACAGGGCAGGATGTTTTCCATGGTGCAGGTGAAATTGCAGTGAATGGAAAGACCTAGAACCTGTGTGCATGAAAGAAGCTCATCTCCCCATTATATGTCAGGGAGACAAAGAGACACAACCTAAGTGCCCAACCATAGGGGATTAAGTATGTTATGGTATAACTCTACTGTGCTATTCTTCATAGCATTATATAATAATCATTATAAAACATTGCTATCACTCAGTGGAGTTATAAAGTAGAGGTGAATTAACAGCAAGCAAAAGAAGCCAAAAGACACAGGTGTCAAAGTAACACGGAATACAGTTTTTTAAGGGCTTGTGAGGACACAAAGAAGAAAAACAGGAATGTGGAAAATGACTACTTCATGCCATAGCGTGAGAGATTTGTGGAGACCAGAGAGTTTGAGAAGAACAACAAAGATGACTCAGGGACTAGCAAATATAATGGAAACCAAGCAAGCGTAGAATATGATCCAAAGCATTATGTAGAATGCAGCTCTATGACTATATCAAGGGTAATGGGAAAACCTAGTAACTGCAAATCCTCACAAGGACTCTGTACTACAAATATGTGCGATTCTCCCCTTGCCAGAAAGTTCCGTGAGGACTGAAAGCCTCGCTCCCCTGTTCTCTTTGGGATTGCCAGCACCTAGCACACTGTCTTCCTCAAGAAGATGACGAGGAAACATGGAAGATTATGATGATGATATTAAGTGAAAAAAACCAAAGTACATAAATATAGCATCTAAATTAGAATTGTGACTATTTAAACATGTACACAGGGGGAAAGACATAAAAATTTTAAGAGTGTAAAAAAAAAAATTTTAAGAGTGTGTTAGGGTCTGGGATTGTGAATGTGGACTTTTCTTTATGTCTTTTGTTATTCTTTTCTTATTTTATTTTCTTATTATCTTATTTTCTTATTTCTTATTTTCTTATTATCTTCTTATTTTCTTATTTCTTTTCTTTATGTCCCTAATTTTCCATCCTGAATTTATCTTACTTCTATAGTGTGAAAACGTATGCCACAGACCAAGCTATGGCTGGTTGTCTCCCTTATCTTTTGTGTGGCTTTATTTTTAAAATTAGCTTCTCATCTGACTTTGCTCCCCTCAGAGAGCTGATAAAAATAGTCTGGGAGATGAGGTGCAGGGAATTTGGTACATGATACCATGCTATGCCCTCCAGTCTTTGAATGAATGTTTTCAAAACATGTGATGTCCACTTGGTCACTAAACCCTCAAAATCACTGTGCAAGGTATGTATCATTCCCATTGTTTGGATAAGGAAACTGAAATCCAAGAGGTAACGTGTATTGTCTGAAGGCACACAGCCATTTCATGGCCAAGGTGGCACCAAGAGCTTTTTTCTGACATCAAGACTAGCGTTCCCCTCCCACAGCACATTCATCCCCGAGCAGGACGGAGCTCCAGGGATGTCCACAAGACCTGAGGCTCCAACTCGGTGTTGTTGGATACACAGCCCAGATCTCACAGCAGTGACTGTAGAGCCTAAGATGGGCCAAAGTGAGAAATCACTTTCAGAATGAGGAGGCTGAGAATCTAAGGAAGAAGGGTTGGAGGGCTGTCAACTTCACAGCAGGACAGGGTTCCATCAGGTGTGTGGCTCCCACACTGACCCTGCTGTCCCCTCTGTATACTCTTGGATGGCCTCATTTCATAATAACCACTCCTCTTTATTGCCTCCATGGGGTACTGACTGCACCATCCTGGACACTGCTCCCCCATCTTCATCTGGATGGAATGATTCATGTTGAGGCCTTATTGCATGAAAGCAGCTCCAAGGCCCTACTTTCCACATTTGCGTTATGCGTGGGGACTCCCAAAGACACCGTGTTAGCCTGAATCCCCACAAAAGCAGAGCCTGAGACAAGGAGTTGGATGCAGGGAGCTTACTCAGGAGGCAATCCCAAGAAGCAAGAAAAAAGCAGTGGGCAGATGGAGGAGAGAAGGAAGCACAAACTGATAAAGGATAAGTTAGCAAGGTCACCATTATATAGAAGATAACAGTTAACATGTGCTCTGTTGTCTCTTAGAGAAGTCAGAGATGAAACGCAGCCAATATCACACTTCCCTGCACAGCCGAAAACAGTGCACACTATCCAGACAGCCTGTTCAGACGCTGGATCTCTGAGAAACATCCAAAATGCCCTCAGCATTGTCCTTTAGAATGGGTCACAGCAACCTGATGCACACTGCTCTCAACAACACTCACCTCTGAGAAAAGTAGAAATCATACACACAGTGAGCATCAGATCTTAAACAGAGACAAGTTTTCGTAAGTTACAAATGAGGAAATTGAGGCCCTGGAGAGTCAAATGACTTGTCCAAGGTCATGGCGGGCGGGAAGCAATAGACTGGCATTTCCAATGGAAGTGTCTTGACTTCTGGCTGGGGATCTTTCTCCACTGCAGTGCTACTCTGTGAAACAAAGACTCGGAAAGTGATGTGGTTCAGTCCCCAGAGGGCAAGCCAAGCGAGGCAACCCAACTCCAGATCTAGGGCCGACATTGCTTTGAAGTGAGGGTAACACCTCAGAAGAAAAGTCTGGCTGCTCAGAAGAGATCGTTCGGAATTTGGGGCCCTATTGTCGAATCTGCTGGCCTCTTAGCTCAACCAGTTACCATGTGCTCCGGCAGCCCCGAGAGAGCTCCAAGATGAAACACAGCCGGCCGCCACACTTCCCAGCACAGCTGAAAACAGTCTGCCGGGGCCTGTCTGGAGCAGATCAGTCTCACTGGAGTGAAAAATAGCAGATGTCGGAGTTCGCCAGCGGCCCCAGGAAACCCGAGCCCTGCTGCCCTCAGCTCGGCCCTCACAAATCATTCTTGTGCAAATCACTCACTCATGCAAAGCAGCCTCTTGGCTCCCGGCTTCCCTTTGGTCCCTGGGGTCTGTAGGTGGCTGCCAAACAGGTTTGCACAAGTTGGACAGGAACCCCAGCATCTCCTCAGGGCCTCCGGGAGGGTTGCTGGCTCCAAGTCAAAGACTCATAGGCTCCTAGGACAAGCCAAACTCGCCTGGACCCGCGGGGGCCCCTGGTCCAACTCCACCATCCCATAGATGAGGGGACTGAGGCCCCGGCTCAGCCAGTTGGCTCTAAGGCTTTGCCAATGACCCTCACCAAAGGCAGCCTGGAAAAAGCTTAGAGCTCAGTGAGGTTCGTGCCTCCTTTAAATTCCTTCTGTAACAGCCAGGTTTGAGTGGATAAAAATGATGGATGAATGGATGGATGGATGGACGGACAGACAGACATAGACGGACAGACAGAAAGGGAGAGAGAGACAGGGAGAGATGGACAGAAGGAAGGCAAGGAGAAGAAGAAACTCACTTTCTTATCTTTCTTATCTTTGACCCACGGGGAGGAATATCAATGCCTGAGTGACCTCTACTGTGGCTCTTTTCACTTTGTCTCCCAGGCGCAGAGGCGTTCCTGGGGCCCGGGCTGACCTCTCCCCAAGATCACCTCCCTGAGCTGCCAGGGCCCAAGACTCTCACCACCATGTGCTATGCCTAGGGATTGCCCACACCAACAGTTCACCCTGTCCTTGGAATCTTCCAGGGCTTGCTTCCCAAACAGACCTGTCCTCCCTCATTTAATCCCCAGACAGATGATGCCAACTTGACCATGTTTGCTGAGGCCAGCCCCCTCTGAACTTTCCCCCACTCACACCCCCCATTCCCTGGCCCCCACCCAACTCATCAAAAGGTGCTCCCCAGAAGGACACATCAGAGTGGCAGCCTGGCCTCGGGGACAGACGCATGGAATCCCACGAGCTGGGGAATTTTCAGGGAATCACGTGGCCCTCACCTATCCACGGGGGCTGTAATACCCGCTGCTGTTGGGAGGATGGCATGAGATTAAGGGCTTAGTGGAGAGCTGCACACACACAAAAGGGCTCCACAAACGGAAGACGCTTCTAGGAGAGCACCCAGCAGGAAGCCCATCAGAGCAGATTCGAGACAGCTGTGAGTATTACGGGCTATACCACCCAAGCGTGTGGCTCGTGCAACCCAAAACCACATCTGGTGCATCCCCAACCCTCCCAGACGGACTGGCTGTGGGCTGCGTCACAGTCTTCACCAGCATACACCCGCTATGGAAGGGAAGACCTGGCTTTGATTTCTTTTCAGCAAAATGGCCAACTTTGCAAAGCCCACGGGGTATAGCTTTATCTCCAAGGGAACACAGTTTCGGTCTCGTGTCCAAATCCCTGCAAATCATTACTTACTCCCCACGCCGCCCTCCCTGTGACGGTTTGGCCCAGTCCCAAAAGCAGAATGTGGAGCAGGAACAGCTGGGGTCTGATGCGGACGGCCGTGCCTCTGCACCGGAGTCTGGGGGAGGCTGGGAAGGGCTCTCCATCAGAACTGTGCTGGAGTAGGCGAGGAGATTGTGTCCAAGATTCATGATTCCATCTTTAATCTGGAGCTTTAAGGAATTGGGGGTTGGGGGGGTTACTGGGTAGAGAACTAAGTGAAAATCAAGCATGAATGATAGGCAATTTCTTTCAACAGATATCTATTAAGCACCTACTATGTGCCAGGCCCCGATGGACCCTAGAGGAGTCCATGGTCTACACACCGTACGGATACAGATACACACAGATCATTTCTCTCTGGTTCATTCTGAGAAAGGGGGTTAGGGAAGGAAAGGAACATAGGGGCAATAGTACAGCCTGGGAGTCATGTCCCTCAAAGTCACCTGGGCTGACAGGGACCCACCAGGTAACCCACCGGATGCCCAGGGCAGGTAAGCACCAAGCACATCCCATCTGGATCCTTTGCAACATCTTTTCCTTGGGCTTCCTGGGCACCAGGACCAGCGCTCTCCTAAAGCAGACATGCCTCTGGAAGCCAGGTGGGCTCCCTAGAGTCCCCCACTCCCTCGGGCTCACTGTCTGATTCGTAAGCGTTCCCGGGTGACCCGCTGCACTGCTCCTCACGGGACATGTCTATTTCCGCCTCTGCATTTTTCACGTCTGTGCTCTGCTTCACACTGCTGAGTGAGAGGTTGTCCTTCGTCAGGAAGCAGAGCTCTCCTTTCCCACATTTGCACTTGGCTTTGGGATCCCCACAATATCTGTGCTGACCTCCACTTCCCTGGGTTCCAACAATGTGGGATCCTTTAGATTCCACTTCTCAAAGCTACACTCTTTCTCTCTGGACCACCTGCCTTAAAGGAAAAAGCTCAGAAAGACACCACCCAGACCTCAGGAGGCACGTCCCTGATGGCACCTGCCCTAGACCCCTCCAGCTCCCCTAGCCAACCACCACCGGGGCCGTTCTGGCCCGTGGTCCATCCCCCGGGCTGTCACATCCCTCTGATGCCCTCACCTCTGTGGTCTTTTAGCTCCCTAGCCTTCCCTTACTCACTTTTACTTCCCCTTTACCCATTCCTCTGCTTGCCGCAGGCATGTGAAGACTCTGTCTCCTCCTTTCCCCTGCTCCTTCTGCAAGAGCTGGCATCTGATACTCCACAGAGGACGGACCCTCAGACACGAACATACCAGAGGATCACTGATGCTCGCCTGCCCTGTGACCTACCTGCCCGCCCCGGGCTGCAATGGGTCCATTTCGGGCAAGTCAAGCGTGCCTGCCGGTGGGATGTAGGAGGAACAGAAATAAGGTCAGAGAGACGTGTGCAAGGGGGGGAAATGGGGAAGAGGCTTGGGCGGGATCATGAGGGCTTCAGAGGGACTAGAACCTCTGTGGTTGCTTCAGGCTCTGGGACCGGTTCCCCACAACGGATGCGGTCCCTGGAGTGGGACGCCGTTCGCGTGGCTTCTTGCAACCATCCTGGTTCAGAGGTCAGTCCTGCGGCTGTGAGGTCTGCTCAGCCACCAAGGGACCAGCTGAGCATTGACTCCAAAAGTGTCCCCTCCCGGGAGCCAGGCAAACCTCAGCCCTGGCCCGAAACAAAAACAAAACAGCCTGCCAAAGCCCCAGGCATCTCGTCACAGCCTCTGGACATAGAGTTTGTTCCACAAAACCCCGGGTGAGATGGGAGGAGAGCGTTCCACAGAAACCTTCCCCAGCCAAACCCCTGCATCCACAGTGACCCGCACCCAGGCCGGAGTAATTCATTCATCTCGCTCGGAGGAACATTCTCCCCCTGCAACTTCAGAAGATGGCTCTGTTTGCCTTACAAAATGTTTTCATTTCCCATTGCACATCTAATACACATGCACCGTCGAACATTTGGAAGAATCCGAAAATGTAACAAAAAAAGGTAACATCCCCAGGGGCTCCTGAAGCTCTCTCTGGTTGGATTCTGGGCGCTTCTAGTTGCCTGTCTACCCAGGGGGTCCCTGGCCGGTGACGAGGCCCCCTGGCCATTCTCACCCATTCCTCTCCCTTGCTTTCCTGTCCACCTGCCACTTCTTCTAGTCATCACTGTCTCCAGAGAGAGGAGTCTGCAGCCTGCCACGCAGAAACCTGAGGGTTGTCCCCAGGGCCTGCCCAAACCCCACCCATGCTGGCCAAGGGAAGACCATGACCCACGGGCAGGGCCCCGTCCTCAGGGTCAGCACTGAATAGTTTTGTGCACTCTCCCCCTCCAAAACATAGCGTGGGCGCCGTTGGCTTTGTCCAGAAGCATCTGAAAAGTAAGGCTCCATCTAGGCCACACAGTGTGGCCTGGCCTGGCCGGCCATTGTTGGCTGAACTGGGAATTTCGCCACAGAGGCCCTGCTGTGCCTCTCCTGCAGCGATGGCTTGAAGGAAGTTTGACTGGGGCGCCTGTGTGGTTCAGTCGGTTAAGCGTCCGACTCTTGATTTTGGCTCAGGTCATGATCTCGGGATCATGAGATCGAGCCCCGTGTCCGGCTCAGAGTCTGCTTGAGATTCTCTCTCTCCCTTTCCCTCTGCCCCTCCGCCTGCTCTCTTTCTCTGTCTCAAATAAATAAATAAATCTTACTAAGAATTCTCTTTTTTTAGAAAAGTAAGTTTGGCTAACTCTTTCCTCTCCCACTTCCTTCCTCCCATCCACGAGCACCAGCCTCCATCCGGCTGAGACTCCTTCCCACAGACCTGCCCACCCCTGCCTGCTCTCCACCTGCACCTCCAGCTCAGTCCCCAGCTTCTCCCCCCACCCTCAACCAAGGGCACGGTCACAGCCTCCTCGTCGGCCACCTGGGAAATCTCGAGGTCTGAAACTGCCCTCCTAGTCCGCCTTCTGTCCCTCCGCCTCTGGCTGAACGGCTCCGGTCACCCAGTGCCCCCCACACCTCCCTCTCGACGTCTGCCTGCGCCTCCTGGCTCTCGGTCTTCTCCGGGCCGGCCAGGCCCACAGCGTTCTCCTAAGCTCTCCCTGAACCTGCTCCTGCAGTCTCCCCACCCCTAGCCTCCTGCTCCTCCCCGGTTTTCCTAACGCAGAATCCAAGCCACTGCCGTCCTCCCTAGGGCTGCAGGCGACCCCATGTGACTTTTGAGGCTGGGACATAACAGGCCACAGAGCTCTTGCACGGCTCCCTGAGGACATGCACAAGCGGTAAATCCAGCTGCCTTGAAGCCTCCACGCTGAAGGCACCACGTGGAGACCGACAGATGCCCACGGAGGTGCCCAGGCCGGGGGTCAGACAAGCAAAGCCCCCAAGGTGTCCTCACTCCCCTCCTGCCCCAGCCCCATCATCTGCGGCCTCTCGCTCTCCACCAGCTCCTACCTCTCCCAGCTTTCTGATGCTCTGTCCCCGGACCCCTCGGCTGTCCAACTGGGCCCCACTTCTCTGGCTTCTACTTCTTCACCGCCTGTCACCAGGGGCTCCCTGCCATCTGGCCACAGGGAGCGGGGACTGCGTGAGGGAGCTGGGGGCGTGTCTGGACACCACCACCTGGATCCAGTTGACAAAAACAGGCACGGTGGGGACAGAGAGAGCGGGAGAGAGAAACCACTGATTACTGATGGCGATGGGGCACCCGAGAGAGAGGAGCCCAGCAGGACCACCGAGTCTTCTTTCTCAGATATCGGTGCCATTTTTCAAGAGGACACAGGATGTCCAGGCTTGAGGGGTGCAGAAGGACATCTGTTTGACCTTGCTGACCCCCACTTGACCTTTCTCTGACCCTTCCCTCTGGCTTCCCCACCTGTCCCTCACCTCCCGCCTCCCAGCCACCCATTCTAGGGGCCAGCCCATCCGACAGCCATTACTCTATGAGGGTTCGCTGCCCAGGGCTTCACGTGCACCTGTTCCATTTAGAGAGTCACAGAGACCCATGAGGCTACCAGAACCCCAGTTTTCAGGGGTGGGGACATGGCTTACAGGGCAGGGGTGTCAGACCCAGGCATCTCGGTGGCAGCAGCCACTCCAGGCTCTTCCACTCATAGCTCACCCCACGAGAGGCAGGCTTGGGGTCTGCGTTTTAACCTGGAAGCCCCAGGACAGGCAGAGGAAGGTGAATGGCAGGCGCTCTCCACCTGGAGGGTGCGTGAGCATCACCTGGAGGGCTCCTTCACACAGGTCACTGGGTCCCACCCCCAGAGTCCCGGACTTCTGGAGTCTGCAGTGGAGCCCGAGAATCTGCATTTCTAGCAAATTCCAGCTGCTGCTCCCAGCACTTCAAGGACAATGGAGAGAAAGCTTGGTTGCACCAGAGGGTGCGGAGGAGGGAAGAGTTCTCGTCCAATTTCAGGGAGCAGGAACTCTGCATTAGTCATCGCTCTCCACCCCCCCGCCCAGGGCGGGACACACAGCGAGTCTTCAATGAACACTTCTTGACTTGACAACCATCCATCGAAAAATAAAGGCCCAAAAGGGCAAGACCAGCCTCCTCTCTTTTGGGCGGCAGATGGCAGCTTGGAGGCAGAGGGTCAGGGCCGCCATCCGGCTCCTCTCGTCAGCTCCTGTCGCCGGGGTTCAGCTGGAAGACCAGGAGGCGTCTGCACCCCACCCCTTCTCCTTTCTTTCCCCCTGAGCCGGGAGCTGCCTCATTGACATGCAGCCCACACAGCTGCAGGGCTCACTTCTGGATCACTGAGAAATGGGTCCGATTTGAAAATGTCAGGAGCTCGTTAGCAATTCCAATGGCCACAGCAGTAATTACGCCTTTTCATGTTCCGGCGTGTTACGGCGCATCAAAACTGACACCAACACCTGGTTTTATAATATCACGGCCTGGAAATAAATGTCCAAAATGATATGAAAATGTACTAGGAAGAGATTAATAACTGTTCTTCCAGGAAGAAAGATAGCCCTTTTCAACCAGTATATTATATATTTTTTCCTCTTAAAGAAGCCTCTCTGATAGCATCTCTCCTTGAGGGGAACTGAATTGTATTATCACTCACAGGCAGTAATCAGTTCTGTCAGCTGCAGGCATGAGCTGCTGGTGGGGGGGGGGACGCAGGAGGCTTTGGAGGGAGGCAGTTCCAAGGGGCGGGCCCTGGAAGGACACCCCCACCCCACACCACGCCACTGCCAGCCCAGAGTTTTTCGGCCCAGAATAGACAGAACCTGGATCTGCTGATTTATGAACACCATACTAGCAAGGAGGAAGGTTGGATGGGGGTGAAGTGGCATCTGTCTCCCCAGTTCCAGCAAGGACTATCACTCTTAAGTCTCGGTCTCTGAGCAGGAGTTAGGAGATGCAGACCCAAAGAGGGGCCCAAATGGGCCACCACTTCAGGAGCCCCCTTGCCTGGAAGGTCTCACAGTCCAGCTGGGGCTGACAGAAAGAGGGCCTGTCCCATGCTAAGGTGGGCTGGACCTTCATAGGCATTACCTCCCCGAATGATCTCCATGGCCCCAGGAGGTTGGCATAACCATCCCCATCTTATTGATAAGGAAACTGAGGCACGATGAGACAGGAGTCACTTTCCCAAGGCCACACAGGTAAAAGAGGTGCAGGGTCTGGAATCTGAGCTGCTTCTTCTGACTGCAAGGCCCCTCTCTTTCTCCCAAGACTCAGGACTTCTTCCAAGGCAGCAAATGCTAAAGGCCACACAGGGGCCCAGACAGGAAGCAGATGTCTGAGCTGGAGGCAGCAGACTTCAAGAAGACATCACAGCCAATACTGGGCTGGATTAAAGATCAAGATTAAAATGAAGTGGCAGTGGGTAGGAGGTGGTGCGTGTGGTTGGAAAAGGACCATGCAAGGGATCCTTCCGGTGATGGAACGGGTCTGTCTGTCTCTTGACTGTGGTGATGGATATTGGAACTTACACATGATAAAAATTGCCTAGAAGTAAACACACACACATAAATACATGTAAAGCTGGGAATAACTGAATAAGGTCAAGGTCAAGGTCCTGGTGGTGAGACTATACTCTAGCTTGCAAGATGTTACCATTGGGGTGAATGTGGAAAAGGGCACACCAGATGTCCAAATCATTTCCTACACTTGCAGGTGCATCTATAATTATCTCCGAATAAAATAGTTAACCCTTTAAAAAATTAAATGGAGGAGGGGGGTACCTGGGTGGCTCAGTCGGTTAAGTGTCTACCTTTGGCTCAGATCATGATCTCAGGGTCCTGGGATCAACCCCCACATCAGGCTCCACACTCGGCAGGGAATCTGCTTGAAGATTTCTCTCCCTCTACACCCCTCCCCCCACCATTCAGGCTCTCTCTCCCTAAAATAAATAAATAAAGATTTTAAAAAATTAAATGGGAGAAGCATTACAAGCAAGGGGCATCCCATGACAAAGGGGCACTGGCTAGAGGTTGAGAATAGACTTAGTCCAGGTTCCAAACTGTTTGTTTTCTGATGAAAACAGAAACCTCACATAGTAATAGGTGATGTGATAGCTGGTTCTCAATGGCAGGGACCATGCCTTCTTCTTGTAAACCCTCCAGCTCCTGGTAAAAAGTCTGACAGGCTTTGTGCTTGTTTGTGGCCCACCTCCTGGTATATATTGGTGCCAAGCTTGCCACTGACTTGGCAGATGCTATGACATCATGGAAAGATCAAGATTTAGTCACACAAACCTGGATTCGATTCTTGCCTCTGTCCCTTAACCTTGTTGGCCTTCATGTAAAATGTCTAACCTGTTTGTGATTTTACTTGCTCACCTGCAAAATAGAACTAGTAATCCCTACTTCCACGGATTTGAGGATTCAGGGAGAAAACATCTGTAAAGTAGGACTCCCAGCACATGGCAAATGGCAGCCGTTGGTAGTGCCATTTGGTGATTCACCTGGATGAAGGTGGGGGACATTGAAAGGAGCTTCTCATGCCTTACAGGAGAAGGGGGCCTGGATCACTAGAGAAGTCATCGGATGTGTGTAGGGAAGGGACATTCCCATGTGGTACAGACATTTGTGGTACAGACAAATCCCAATTTGTCTGGAGCCCACCAGAAGCTGCCCAGATAGAACATTGAGAACTCATTTTGTATGAAGGTCTCTCAACCTCTTGAGATAGGCAGTTAAAAAAAGACCTGAGACCAGGAGTTAGACCATCAAATGGAAGAGGAGAAATAATGGGGAACCCAACGCCTGCCCAGAACAGCAAGGAGCTCAGCCTGGTTTGAGGTCCAGAAGGAGAGCTCTGAGCATCATGAAGACCAATGTTAAATGTCATCCCATCCCCTAGGGAACTTCTTCTAAGGGTCCTGGCTCTCATGACACCCTTGGCTTTTTTACTCTCTCTGCATCACCAGACAGCAATCATGGAAAGGAATTTCAATGTTCCTTCACTTTTCCCAGTCCTGGTTCTGTACTCAGTTCTGTACAAACACATACACACACACATACACATATACATATCACATGCACACATGTAATCACCCACACACATACATACATGCATATGCACATACATATACACACATACGTACACATACACAGACTCCATCCTGCTCCCAGAATCCTTGCTCACACTCCATTTCCACCCTTAACTTGTCCCATGGACTCAACACTCAGTACCACCTTCCCAGCCTGACCTTAGCCCACCTCATTTATATACAGATGACCGTTGAACAATGCAGGGGTTAGGGGCACCAACCCTCCTGCACAGTCGTAAATCCACGTAAAACTCTTAACACCCCAAAAGCTTAACTAACAGCCTATAGTTGACTAAACACCTTACCAATAACAGAAACAGTCAATAAACACACATTTTGTATGTTATATGTATTACATACCATATTTTCACAATAAAGTAAGCAAAAGAGAAGAAAATGTTATTAAGAAAATCATAAGGAAGAAAAATATATTTATAGTACTCCACTGTATTTATCAAAAAAAATCTATGTATAAGCAGACCTACGAAGTTCAAAGCCATGAACATAAGGGTCCACTGTATTGATTCCTGACCGCTCCTCTATGTTGCCTCAGCCTACCTTCAGTAAACACTATCCAAGTCATCCTGGTTCCAGAACTTGCTACTGTGGCTCCTGAACACCACAGGTGCCCCGCTGGCCCCACTACCAAAGACTACCTAAAAAAGAGGGCAGGATTGACAAAGCTCAGTCCAGAGATACTGGACAGCTTAGAATCCCAGCTACAAAAGGTGGTGGGAGAGCAGAGTGGGGAGGGTGGCCATGATTACATATTTAAGTGATTGGTAACTGCGGGACCTTGGCCCAAGGGAGCCAAGACAATCCAAGGCAGAACTGGGTGACATCCTGTGCCCTGTCTTCCCACTGTGCAACTTCACAGTGGGGCCTCCCAGCACCTCCCAGGAGAAGCGCCTCCCTCCACCCCAGACCTGGGAAGAGGTGAATGGCCCCAGGGGACGTTAATGGGGATCCCAGGTGCCTGGTCATATCTTCACTGCAGAACAGAGGCACACAATGAGAGGTATGAAGTGACACTGAACAGAGCATCATTTCTAAAGCAAACCAGCAATCTTCAAAAGATGGGAATCAGCAAGATTAATGAGGCCGATTATTGCCAGCTGCTTAAAGGAACTTAAAGACTTTTGATGTCAGTACATTTATGATGATAGAGTAATTAGAGCTAATTAAGAAAAAATGAAGCTGAGAACAGCACAGTTGGCTCATGTTGGCTGTGTGTCAAGGTGTCTCGGACCCTCTCTGGGGTTCCCTGCTGCTGCCAAGCCCCTCTGTTTGGCTTCTAGAAATTCAGGATCAACTGGGCAAGGACGGAGCCATGGATTAGGTGCACCAAGACTGATAGGACGCAGTGGGGGTGGGAGGTCCACTTTCATCCAAAATCAAAGCTATTTTGTCCAGATGAGAACCAGTCACCTTCCAAAGAGTTTCTCTTTCAACCAGGTAGATGGGGGTCACACAAAGTTAGCTAAAAGAAAGAGCTCTTGGTCAGATTAGTCCCTGCAAGGATTGACCAAAAAAGCTGCATCTCCATTGGACAGATGTATCCCAAGGCGTAAGCAGATGCCACATGTTGCAATGGATAGTGGTTACAGGATGAGCAGCTTTTCTAATGGATGGATGGAGTGCCCAAAATCAGCAACACTCCTTCACTGCTGCTAATATTTCCAAGCAGAGACACAGGCCTGCACAGAGGCCAGCCAGAACCGAGGAGAGTTCTGGAAGTTCAAGTTCAAGTTCAAAATTCAAGATGCAGAAAAGCAGATGGATTGACAGCTCAGGGCAGCTCATGAGCCTTGGTTCATCTGGCTTCTCCCCAGGCTCATTCGAGAAAGCTCTTCCCTGGGCCTTATTCATAGGCTGATGCAGGCAACACGGGCATAAGAAGATGTGGAGAGTCCCGCAGAGCTCCCAGACTGCCCTGCCCACTGGTTTC
Source organism: Ailurus styani (assembly GCA_002007465.1). Taxonomy (NCBI): domain Eukaryota; kingdom Metazoa; phylum Chordata; class Mammalia; order Carnivora; family Ailuridae; genus Ailurus; species Ailurus styani. The sequence goes on from LNAC01000109.1 coordinate 1,234,947, forward strand.
CTGATCACTGAAACTTGCCAAGAATCAAACCCTTTACCCAACTGGGGAAACCCCAGCCTAAAAGGCAAATTCTCCCAGGCACGGGGCAGGACCAAAATTCTAACTCAAAAGTAAATGGCTGCTACTCCCCATTCAGCCAACATGCAGGAAACGCTACCCTGGATCCTACCCTTGCACATTGCTCTCACCTTCCCGCCACCGCAGGACAGGGGCGGGCCAGGGGCAGGGTACGGTTCTACTGGGCTGAAACTGGGGCATATTTTTTCATCACAGTCGAAATAAACACAAAGAATCCATTCTGAAGGCCATGTTTGAAAGACCCACCACCCCACCAGATGGAAGTAATATGCATCTCTCAACCTCTCAGTTACAGTCTGCCTTTGTGCTCTGAGCTCTTGAAGGCAGGAGTAGAATGAACACTCAATGCGAGCTCATAAACGTAAAAGTCAGATTCTTTTTCAACAGACTGAGAAAACCAAAACATATGTTGTGAGGCCACTGCTTGCCCTTCCCAGCTGCTTCCGCAGGCGGATCCCTCTGCTTCCACGGGCCAACTCGCTCGTCTGGAAAGCAGCAGGGTGGCACCCCATGTCTCTGAAGTTCTAGTCACCTACATGAGCCTAAAGCTCTGCACTCATCTCTGATTCTTAAGTACTTTAGCTTAAGGGGGAGGAAAAAAAATAGAAGGGGGGACAAAACACAACACCCCTTCAAGAACCAATGGCTATATGTTTGGGCTAAAAGGAACCATGTATTCTGGAAAACGAACTCCATCCCTGATATGGCCATTAAATCAAGCAGCATCCTGAGAGCACATGCTCAGGGCCACAGGAGAAACGTGAGTCCAATTAAAATATTTAAGCTCGTTTTCTTTCTTCAGAGAATCGCAAAGTCTAACTATATACACATGTCTGGCATTTGCTGAGGCTGTGTGATGAGGTTTTTGCATGAGTTGTTTTGTGTTTAAATAGGACGGGATCAATACCAGGTGTGGGTCGTATAATAAAAAAATTGGAAAAAAAATCTGGTGTGCTATTCCTTCTTTACGGTTTTTATGCCTTCCTTTTATTTCTTTAGCCATTCCAAGCATACAAAACTTGTTCCATGGTCCCCTTCAGCCTGTGCTCTGTTATCACGAGCATTCTTATTCTCCCGATCAGAGTTAGAGATCTGTGGTGGGTATCAAGGTGATGCTTTATCTCCATGATACCAGGACAGACAACCAGGAATGCCACTGAGTGAGGGCCTGCTCCGGACTCTCAAGGAGAAATCATGAAGAGGAACAGGCATGAGGATGATGCCATCATATATTCCATCATATATTGATGATGGAAATTGTCCTCCTATTTCTGAGCCATGTTCTGAGGAGGAAGAGCAAAATAATGCATACTCCTCTTCTGGATCTTCGGCTAACTAACTAGTTCATCAGGAGCAGGAGTATAGCTGTGAAGGGACAGTCTGAGCTGTGGTAACAAGAAGACCCAAAACACAATGCCTAACCAAGTCAGAATCATATTTATTTCTCACATAACAATCCAAGAAAGTCATCCCAAAATCAGAAAGGCAGCTCTGCCATCCTCAACATGCAGCTTCCCAATCTGGGTCCAAAGTGGCTGCTCCAGCTCCTGCCATCACGTCTGCCTCTTAACCAGTGGGGTGGGAAAGGGAAAAAGGCAAGTGCATGTTCATTTCTCTTACAATTATATGATGAAGGACTGCTAACTATCCACCAAAATCTGTTGACCTTTCTTTGGGGATACTATATTTCCCAGTCTCTGCAATTGGTTTATGGCCATGGGACAAAATTGTCTCCAGTAGAATGTAAGTTAGAAGTGGAAGATTAGGCAAGAGGATCTTACAGGCCACTATGTAACTGAAAGGCCTTAATTCTGCCCCATTTTACTGGCTGAAGCTCAGTCACATGACTCTACCTACCTGCAAGGGAACCTGGGAAGTGTAGTCTACTCATGTCCCCTGCCCCGTATTCCCTTTGCCTCCATTATTCAAACATCCCTGTGTAATGGGCCAGGGGCCAATGTTGATAACATAATAAAATATCCTCTGGAGGATATTTTCTCACCAGATGAAGGCCGGAAAGTGATCCTGGAAAGGGTCCAGAGCTTTCTGAGTCCCTAGCTGCACGGGACACTGGCCCAGAACCCTTCACCATGAACCTGGGCTCATCATGACAAAGACCTGGAAAAGAACAGGTCAGGGTGAGGTGTATTCACAGCACCAGGACAATGGGGGTGAGAATACCCACAGATGCCTAAAACAACCCCTTCCCTATAACCCCAGCCCACACATACCAGACACACCTCAGCCTCCCCTGCGAGACCCTGGGCTTACCATGGCCCCCTTCCAAGGAGACCTTGTTGAGCTTCTGGCTGCATGAAGAATCACCTCCCTGATTCAGAAAATTGCGAGATCCATTTGGGCATTGTTATTAGCATATGAGCTATAATGGTCCTCCCTGCAGCCCAGATGAAAAGGCTAAAATGGGATTGCTCACCAGCCATTTTGTTCAGAAGCAGAATAGCGCAGATTTTGGAGACAGACTGAGTTCAAAATTCAGCTCCACAACTTTTTATGTGTGTGACCCCTGGCAAACCAATTACCCTCACTGGGCCTTAATTTCCTTATCTGTAAAATGGGAATAATAGTCCCTACTGGCTCCCAGAAACACTTGGAAAATCCTGCATCTCAGGCTTAGGGACTTTGTGGCATGTGACACTTCCATTTCCTTCTGGAAAGACAGGACCTTAAGACATCACCAGCATTCATCATGGTTCCCAAAGCCTTGGATGTGTTTCTCGAGAACATCGTTTATCCTTATTACACTGAGGGAAGGAAATGAAAGTATAAAGTGCTTTGCATAACTCCTTTATCTTGCTCTTTAGCTTGAAAAATTGTGCACACTTGCTACTTTGTTATTTTTTTATTAGAGAATAGACGGCCTTTTTCCTCAGGTCCTGAATGAGCAAAGAATGCTGTGATTGGTTGCAGTCCCTGCCAGTCATCTCAGATCTAAAATCCCTCCCCTCAGGAAGGCTGGGTCAGGCCCCCAGATCTTGCCCAACTACAAAACTTTCTTTGTCTTTATTCCCCCTCCACTATTCAGACTTCTGGGGGTAGGGAGTGGGGCGATTGATCCAATACAAGACTGATAAACTAGGGAGAATTTATCTCATTTCATCATATTATCTTGAGTAGAAAAGAAAAGGGACTCTCTTTAAAATCCCTTTGGTGTCATGTGTATGTCTTAGATGAGCATCGTTTGCTCACTGGGTTATAAAAAGAACCAAGACACTAAGTAGAGCCTGACAAAGTGATGGGGCTTCCCTGATCTGTGGCCAGAATGTCCCCAAAGTCACCCCAGGGGTGGCCGTAAGATCTGGATGACGTGTGGTCCACAAAAAGTGCCCAAAAGTGGTCTTGATGGTCAAGTACGTGAGGAAGGATAGCAGACATGTTGTTTAGTTAGAACCCGTAAGGGCTGGTCCCTGCCCGGAGGAGGTCACAGTCCAGATACCCCAAGGGGCAGGGACCACGGGAAGAGATCAGAGAAAGTTCTCCAGGATCAAGCCCCTGAAGAGGTATGGGAACCAAAGGGGCAGAAGGATTCCAGGGGAGAGCAGAAAGATTCCAGGAGAGGCGGACCCAAACACCACTGAGCACTTGGGGGAAGGCAGATGTTTCCAAAGAGCTGGAACAGAGAGTAGGGGTGGAAGTGAAAAGTGGGGATGGGTCTGAGATGAGGTCCCCAAGCAATAAAGGAGAAAGAAGGGGAGCTTTTCAAGAAAATGAAAGGATAGGGATATTGGTAAAAGGGGAGTTGAGAAGGAGGGAAGGAAGGAAGGAAGGAAGGGAGGGAGGAAGGGAGGGAAGGAAGGAAGGACACAAAGGAGTAGAACTGGAGATGTTTTCTTAGAAGCAACACTGGAAGAGGCCAAGCCACTTGCCTCCAAGCTGAGGTGGGGTGAGAGCAAGGAGAGCCCTGGGTGGTCCTGCTCTGTTCCACTGGGCTCAGAGTATAGCAGCAAACTTGACCAATAGCAATAAAGACATCAGTTCTCACAAATGAAAGAAGACTAGACTGTGCTAGACTGTGTGCAGTGCTCAACCATGTCATCAGAAACAGCCTCCTTCCAACCCCCTGCTTTGCCATCCATAGGATATTGAACTTGAACTTGTCGCTCATGGTCACAAAAGGGCTGCTGAGGTACTACACAACAACATTCCAACTTTGAATCTCTGCCAAACGCAAGTGACGTGGCTGACTCCCTTGCTATAGCAAGCTCCAAACAAATAGCCTTTGTCTGTTCTTTTGTAGGTGGTCTCCATTTCTTTTGATGACGCACATGACCTTGGGGAGGTTGCTTAGCTTCCCTGGGCATCAGTTGCATCACCTATAAAATGGAGAGATGCCTAAGAGCATGTATGTTACAGAGCTGCTGAGAGGAAGAAAGAAGTTTGTACGCGTGAGACAACTGGAGTGGATTTTGACACATAGAAAGCTTACTTTTATTATTGTGTGTTACTATGACGATCATTATCACCAGCAATATCACCTCCTAGATAATCCTCTAGAAACATTGTGTTGGGGGTTGTTGGCCTCAAATACCAAATGAAGGAACTGAGAAGAGGTTTGCCTTTGATTTGGAATAACATATTCATAGGGATGTCTCCAAGACGAGGTGTCTTGCTCTGCTCAGGGGGCCACAGCAAAATGCTTAAACAACAGAAATTCATTTTCTTATAGTTTTGGAGGCTGGAAGTTTGAGATCATGTGATAAGAAGACAGACATTGAGCCCCGTCTCTACCGCTTTACCAGCTGTGGCCCTGCAGCGAGCAACTTAACCAGTCAGTGCTCTGTGAACCTGTGTGCCAAATGGTAGTGATGGCTCCCTAGGGTTGTGGTCAAATCAAATAAATGAGCCAATACCATCCTGAGAACAGCCACTGGCAGAGAGGAAGTGCTATATAAATATTATTTCTTATTACTAGTCACAGCTATGTCATGTCGGGGTTTACTTTTACGGAATCCCCTTTTCCAAGCTGAAATTGCTCTAAGTGATCATAAGGAAAAAACAAATAAACACAATAAAATGATGACAATGAACACAATAACATATTGCCACCATGAATTGGTCCTAAGAAGCATCCGAGAGGGCACCAAGAGCTTTTGCTGCTTGAATCTTCGAATTCCTGCTTCTCCTGCCACCTCACTTGAATCTCAAGACAGGCCGTGGTCTTAAAACGGTCTCAGTTTTTAAGAGGCCAAATAGATTTTTCTGGCATGTCCCAGATAGAAAATGGAAAGTGGTAGATACAATCAAAATGAAAAGCTTCCATTGGGTCATAGTAAATATTGGTGCCAATGATGGCCTTAGGGTAGGCGTTAATTATTTGGAAGGGAATGGCATGGTGTACAGGTCAGAACATGGCCTGGGGACAGACATCCAAAAGCCTGTGGTCCCTGGTCCCCATCTGGCTAGATCCCAGCTGTCCATAGCAGGGCCAGGAAGAGAGACACACTGATAAGAGGCTCGAACCCAGGACACTGAGATCAAGACCTGAGTCAGAACCAAAAGCCAGATGTTCAACCAACTGAGTAACCCAGGTGCCCCCAAGACAATGTGTTCCTTGCTGTAGATGTGGGACTGGCCTCTGGGCACAGCCAGATCCCTCAAGACATCCTATTGTGTTGACCAGCTGATGGTGATACCTGACATGCCACCGTTCATGGCTTATGTGCCCTGGTTCATAGCAGGGTGAGACCAGCCATGCATGCCCTGGTTTTGTTCCTACAGCAAAAACCATTCTCCCCTAGAGAGTTACCATGTCGTGGGCACACAATTTCCGTGTCATGGCAGTGAAGTGGCATCTTCTGAGCTGAGCACACAGTAGGCACACAGGAAAGATCTGGGTTCCAGGCCGGGAGAATAGCAGAACACAAACAAAAGGCCTCTGCCCTCATCCCCCACCCCTCCCACTCCCACCGGCCCAGATAAGCCTAACATGTCTTACAGCTTCAGAAAGAGAAATCTTTAACCCAATTATGTCAAACCCCACTGGATGCATTTGATCCGGGAAAAATATCATCTCTGGCAATCGTAAAGAATATTAAGGTATTAGCAGTAGTCATTTTAGAATTGCATCGGAAGGGGAGCCGGAAATAATTGCACATCAGTTGCTCAAAAATCAGCAGTAAAAGAAATTTACATTAGTGTATAAATTACCCTCCCAGCAATATAAATTAGGATTTTATACCTCCTAATGACAACAGTCCAGGCCCTGGCTGTGCTAAGTAGAGATTTCTTGGAGGAAGGGGGGAGTGCCGTGCTCTGAATCCAGCAGGCACCTGGGCCCCAGTGCTGAGCTGGGGAGCAGAAGTGATTTGAATCTGACTGTCACCCGCCTGGAAGCCGGCCCTGCTGGAAGATTCTCCAGCTCAGCTGAGCACCAGGGAGGCACGCAAACCGAGCTCAGGCTCTGCAGAGAACAAAAGTAATTTGCCTCCATTGCCCCCACACATGCACCCCTCCCTTGGAAACAGAAGGCTCTGGATTTACTTGGAAAGCTGTGCTATCAACACTTTTGTTACACACATTTGGTGGCTTGAGCTCCTGTTCTGCAAGCTTTGTGTTTTGTGGCAGAGCAATCTGCACAGTTTAGAATCATAGACCATGCTTGCTGGAAGGGCCAACAGAAAACACCTAGAAACCCCTTAGAGTCAGGTGGCCAAGGCCTAGGGCAGAGACAGTGAGTGGAGGGGATGTGGAGGGAGAGTCATGGGGAGGGCTCTTCCTATGGCAGCTGACAGAAGCCAAAGGCAACTTCACTTCACAGAGCAGGTGGCTAGAGCATGACAACTCGCTCTGGCTTCAGGGATAGAGGCTTCATGAGCTCAAATACTGGAGCCAGGACTCCATCTCTCCATCTACCTGTTTGTCTATGTACATTTCCATCTATTCATCCATTTATCCATCCACCTATCATCTACTCATCCACCTATCAATCTATCCATCCACCGATCAATATATTCATCTCTCTTTCCATCTACTTATAAATCTATCCATCTATCCACCTCTCCACCCATCTATCTATCCATCTATCTCCATCCAGCCATCTAGCCATCTATCCATCCATCAATCTATTTATCCATCCATCTTCTCTATCTATCCATCCATCCATCCATCTACCCATCTGTCTATTCATCTATCTACCCATCTATCAACTATCTATCCATCTTTCAGGCCTGTATTTCTCTATGCATTGCCTTTTTTCTCTCCTAGTATTTAGACTGACTTTTTCCATTCAGCCAAAGAAGATGATTGTCAAACAAAACAAAACAAAAAAGCAAATAATCCACTGTTTCTTCTCATTCTGAAGGAAGGACTCTGATTGGCTCTTCTTGGTTACATGCCTACCCTCTGGGCCAATCACTTTTCAGAGGGGAAGGAATATTACCATTGGCTAAGCTTGGGTCACATGCTGGGCACTGTTGTTGAGTAGGCAGCAGGGGTGGTGGCGGTGATGCATTTCCAATCCCACCAAACCCATGGAAAAAGAGAGAAGAGCGGGTCTCCCAGAGGAAATGAGGGTTTTAGATCTTCCAGCAAGTGGTTTGTTCCAAGGGCCCCAAGAAATCAGTGATGGAGCCAGGACCAGCACCTCCATCCTCTCCCCGTGGTCCTGAGCACTTTCTCTGGGCAATGCGCCCCGTTTGGGGATAGGAGCTGGTCTGCAATTCTCCACCACTTAGAGACAACAGTCCACGTGCTACTTTGTGGAAGAGGACAGGGAAAGGAACACAGTGGGCCACAAAATACATTCCCGGGCTCAGATGGGTCGGTGCATCTATGATAGGAAACAGCTTCCCCAGCAATCCCCATGCACAGCCAACATTTAAGTCTCTGAGTTAAGGCTCTGGAGTCTCCTGTTTGAATTGCAAATGGAGCGAAGGCACAGAGTGAGAAGTCAGCACCACATCACACAAGTAGGAGCTGCGAACATCTCTGGAGATCCAGGCTGTGTCAGGTGCTTTCCTGTGGGATCCGCAGTACTAATGCATTAAGATGAACCCTAGCATCACAGACTCCCAGCCTCTCCCAGAAAGAGGAAACTATGTGGGAAATTCTGTTTCAGCAGCTCTGAGCCCCGGGTGAGGGGCCAACTGAGGTCATGCTCAGGTCTTAGCTGAGGTGGGACTAGAACCTACGACTCTAGAGTCCCCTCCAGTTCTTTTCCAGCCACAAAAAAAGAGAGGGCAGCGGAGTGGCATCTTCTGACCACTATCCTCCCCTCATTCCTTTCCTGGCTTGAGCCTGAGGCTCCCCTGCCGCCTTCTCCGTGGGGCCTAAGGAACCTGATTGGGGAGGGGGAGGGGGTCCCTGATTCGGGGAATTGGAGCCAGTAGTAACCTAGAGGCATGCCTGCCTGTTCTGCTGTGTTGGGGTCTTACATCCCCAAATGGATGGGAAACCCTTCGATGAACCCTCAATGACCGTGAGATTGTGGGGAAATGTTCCCCTGCTTCCTCCCTCCCCCCGAGGCCAAGTCCCACCCTGTGTCCCCCACTGACTGGCTGATTAATTAATGTGGAGACCAGGTCTCCACGAGGATGTCTTCCGATGATTTAAAAAAAAAAAACCCCTGGAGAATGAAATGTTATGTGTCACTTGTCAACAAAGCCCAGCACTTTTCAGTGAAATAAGCATCTGATTCTGGAAAAACTTAATTAAAGCTGCTGTTGGCACTCAAGTGATTTACACCATCATTCCCAGCCTGTGCCTGGTGATTCCCTGGGGAGACACCAATTATCTCCTGGGGATGTTGTGAAATTCTCAAAATACTCCTCTAAACAACATGAATCTTTAATTCATTTTAACTTAACCAAAAAAAAAAAAAAGAGGAGGGAATGAAGGAAGAAAATGAGGGAGGGAGAAGAAACCAAATTATGCAGTACTTGTTCCAGAAAAAGGTACAAAGTTTGGAACCAAGAGGAACTAAAAGAAATGGGGGCAAGGGGACCTGTCTCTGGCAAACAGGTCCAAGAGGCATCAATTCAAACTCTAGTTGAAGACCCACTGTGTGCTGGGCACTGGGCAAAATCCTAGGCTCAGTCTTTGCCCCTTCGACTTGAGAGGAAGTGAACTTTGTGCAGAGGAGGTCAGGCTCTTGGTTTCTTGGTGCCTTGTCATGAAGCCTGGATTTAGCAACTTCTTGCACAAACCCAAAAATTGGCAAATGTCCACAGGGCAAAAGTGGCTGCAAATCCTTAGCTCACCTGCCATCTTTACCCTCCAGAGTCCCAGCCTCCCTGTTTCTGGTTACTTCCATTGTTCTCCTGCCTTTAAACAGATAGTTCTGTATTTTTTCACATACCAGTCAAGGCCTCTGAGCCAATGCCACTGAAGATCTCCTGCCACAGATCTCAGCACTGACCTGAGAAAGTTCCAGCTACCATTGCTCCTTACCCAACTTCTCTGGTGCCTGGAATCACTGGAGGTCAGAACAAGCCTTTCCCACAGCTGCCCATTGTGATCTCTGAGAGGACAGGGATCTTCAGCCCCTCCTTCATGTCACCACAGACACAGGTCCTGCTGTATGCAAAGAGCTCAAAAAATGCTAGATGGATGGATGGCAGGATGAATAGATGGGCAGATGGATAGATAGCTAGATGGATGGATGAATAATGGAAGGATGGATGGATGGATGGATGGATGGATGGATGGATGGATAGATGGATGATTATATGGATAGATGAATGGATGGATGGATAAATGAATGGATGGTTGGATAGATAAATGGATGGGTGAATGGATGGATGGATGGTTAGATGAAAGGATGGATGGATGGATGGATGGATGGATGGATGGATGGATGGATGGATAGATGGATGATTAGATGGATAGATGAATGGATGGATGGATAAATGAATGGATGGTTGGATAGATGAATGGATGGTTGGATAGATAAATGGATGGATGAATGGATGGATGGATGGTTAGATGAAAGGATGGATGGATGGATGGATGGATGGATGGATGGATGGATGGATGACTGGATGGATAGATGGATGATTAGATGGATAGATGAATGGATGGATGGATAAATGAATGGATGGTTGGATAGATAAATGGATGGATAAATGGATGGATGTATGGTTAGATGAAAGGATGGATGGATGGATGGATGGATGGATGGATGGATGGATGGATGGACGGATGGGCAGATGGATGATGGATGATGGATGAATGATTAGATGGATAGATGAAAGGAAGAGTGGATGGACAGATGGATGGACAGATGGATGGAAGAGTTAGTGAGTAAGTGATCACATAATTGACAGAATGGATGGAATATCTTCTTCCTGACAATTGTCTTTGAGTATGAATGGGCTTCCTTCCCTCTTTTAGTCTGACTTCCTAGGGACTAAAACATCTCATCCCAGATAAAAGGAAGTTAAGGCTTCAAGGAATAGTTATATGTTATTTGGATTGAAGGACTAAGTGGGAGAGAGGGGACCCAAATTCCGAAACCACATCATGAGACCTATGCTATACTTTAGGGTGGGAAGAGCCTTGAGTCTAACACTTCCCAGGTGTTAACTCCATCAGAGACCTAGTAGATGCCACCCAGATCCTTAAAAAAAGCAGTCCTGGGTCCCAGAAGCAGGAGTGTCAAAACCATGACTTACTCAGAATCCTAGGCCAGCCCAAGACTAGGGCTTTCTCACCCACCAAAACAACTTGACGAGCCGAGAATACTCTGTCCCCTGCTTGAAGAGACATTCTCAGGCATGTCTCCAGTCACTATGGCTCAGTCGGCTCTATGGGGTTACAGATGTGAATCCAGGAAAATTTATGTATGGTCTCCCTTTTTAAAACTCCAGTAAGGGCACCTGGGTGGCTCAGTCCATTAAGCGGCTGCCTTCAGCTCAGGTCATGATCCCAGGGTCCTGGGATCGAGTCCCGAATCAGGATTCCTGCTCAGCAGAGAGCCTGCTTCTCCCTCTCCCTCTTCCTGCCACTCTGCCTACTGTACTCTCTCTCTCTGTCAAATAAACAAATAAAATCTTAAAAAAAAAAAAAACACTCCAGTCCCTCTTGAAAGGAAAGGATAAGAAGTAGGATACACCGAGACAAAGAATTCCTGACTCAAAATGACCTGATGTAGTCCCACTTTCCACTGGCGGTATGACCTTGGAAAGTCACAAAACCTTGCCTCAGTTTCCCTGACTACAAAATGAGACCATTTCTCCGATTAAACGGCGCCATGTCTGGAAAGCCCCACACAGAAGCACCTGCACATAGTGGATCTCCAACAGTGGCTTCAGTGACAGCATGGCTCCTGTTGGGGACAATCAAGCTTGAACCCAAATCGCCATGATTACAGAAATAATGTGATATGTGTTTGTGGCATAATGAAAAAGATCTTTGTTCTCAGTTCCTTGTACAAACCTTCAAAACTCAGAATTTCTTGAATGATAGGAGTGTCTCTTATTATTCATAACAAGTCCCTTCAACTCCTGGTGGCAGGGCCCCTGGATAGCTTCAGGATGGAGAGTGGGCTGCCGAAAAACCAAAAACCAATTAGATTAAAATCTGGAACTTTCAGCCCCACTCCTGACCTCTGGGGAGGCAGGAGGGGTTGGAGATGAGTTTAATCAGGTGGCCAGTGATTTAACCAATTGCCTATGGAATGAAAGAAACCCCAGATAAAAACTCTAAAACAATAAGATGAAGGAGCATGCGGGTTGTTGAACGCATCCACGTTTTGGGAAGACGGCTTTGCCCCAAGAGGGCGAGGGGCCTCTGCGCCCCTCCCATACCTTGCCCCTATGCATCTTTTCCATTAGGCTGTTCTGAGCTGTACCCTTCCTAATACAAGTGTAATCCTAAGTATAGTGCTTTCCTGCGTTCTGAGAGTTGTTCCAGCAAATTATCAAACCTGATGGTGGGGAGGGTTCACGAGAGCCCATGAATCTGGAGTCAGCCAGGCCAAAGTGTGGGTGACTTGACGGTACCATAGATATCTGGAGGGGAAGCAGGCTTGTGGGATGAGCCCTTTACTTGTGGGGTCTGTAGGGTAGTGTCAGAACTGAACTGAATTGGAGGACACCCAGTTGGTCTGGGAGAGTTGGTGTCCGAGCCAAATTACGTGAATGGGGAACAGGCAAGGAGCTTAAGGGATGGAAGACAGGCCCCAAGATCAGGGGGAGGGCAGGAGAGCTCCTGGGGGCCAATGTTGAAAGCCTCCTGCCTCCTCCTGTTCCTTGGGCTTTTGCTCTCCAACCTCCCCAATCCCCCACCCACCCNCTCCAACCTCCCCAATCCCCCACCCACCCACCCGCCTTCACTGAGTCCCAGAAAGCAGAAAGATGTCTATGAAGAGGAGATGTGGCCAGTGCCAGGATTGATGGGCTGATGGGAGAGGGAGAATCTCAGACCCCATTTGTCCATCCCAAGGTGAGATCAAACCCCCTGCCTCATATTCCTGCATGTAGGGGTCTGCAAGCTGCAGATCAGCGATGCTTGGGAGAAGGGTGTGGGACTCAGACAGATGTGGAGAGCCAGGCCCGGGAAGACAAATGCCCAAGGAGGGGAATCTCATGCTCTCAGCAACGTGACAGCACTCAGGAAGAAGATCTATTCCAAGGAAGGCCTGTTCCATGACAAATTCCCCCCCAGAGTAAAACTCCCTTTAAGTGTTAATAGCAGAATCCATAAGAAAAAAAGGTTCCTGTGAACAGAGCATATTCCTGAGGGGCTACTTTGCTTCTTGCTGTGTAGTTACGACCCTCCAAGGACGGCTGTCTTCCCATCAATTGCTTGTTTCCAGAGAGCAGAGGGCCAGAGTTTGACAGAACAGGACAAACAGCTTCCAGCCAGCAGGCAGCAGGAAAAAGATGCCAGGGTGAGGGGGGCGGGAGCCAGTAGCCAAAATGGTGTGCCGAAAAGTGGGTCTGGGGGACCTACTTTTGAAACCCCCGCCTACCGGTTGTGACCTTAAGCAAGCCAGCCCTTCTCTTGATCTCTCTGGTTGCCAACTGGAGGTATTATTACCCATGCATAAGGTTGTTAGAGCAGAAAATAAAATGATGCATATGCGGGTCTCCGGTCCAGAAGAGATGCTCAGTCATGCATGTTGACTGCATGTGGCATCTAGCTCAGGGCTGTTCCAACCACCCCCCATGTCAGAAACATCGAGAAACACTGAAGATACAGATGCCCGAGTGCCAGGATCAGAGATTCAGAGACAGGGACTGAGGATCTGTATTTCTAAAGGTCTCTGCAAGAAAGCACTGAGCCCGCTGAGGAGTTGGTGCTCAGCGTCACAACACTGATGTTGAAAGATGCCAGGATTGGAGAGCCGGAAGAATGCCGAAGGGGCAGGAAGGCACGTCTGTCTGTGTTGTTATTTCTCTTGGTGTTCTAGAACTATCACTTCCCAGGCTGGCTACCATCCCTGTCTCCATTCTCAAAATGCTTCCATCCTGTTCGCTGACTTTGCAAACTTCTAGGCTAGTTCTCACACTGGAGCCCAGATCAGCATGGGCTGGAGAGGAAAGGGGAGGGGAGCTTGTTAAAATATGGTGGGTCCAGATACAGCCCTGTTCTGGGTTGAAAATCTCTTCCTCATTCAAAATCTGTTTGGGTTGAAATGCAAATATTAGGGAGGAGTGTAGTGTCCCCAAATCCATTCTCTTCTCTTTCCTGGCTGGCTCTTCTGGGGGGGAGGAGTATGGGGGGGGTACTGTTACCTGAATAGTATATCTAAGATGCCTCTTGTATCAGCCAGCTCTGGGGGAAGAGTCTGGAAAATCTGATAACAGGAGCAGAGGGAGGCTGGGGTGTGTCTTTCCTGCTCCTGCCCTGCTTCACAGATATGTCTCTGGAATCACTCCCCCCCACAATCCAGGAACCCGATCCTATCCCTGTCCATCTAGTCCTGGTAAGAGCTTTCTAGAGAATGCCAGACCCTGAGCGCCTCCCATCCTTTGTGGGTTCACTTGACTCTGCCCACTGCTTGGAAGTGGTCCCAACACTGAAGGACATTACTGTGAATCACCTACAGAGACCCTCATGGGTACAAGTGGATTATCAGTCGATGATGTCCGTCGCTGTGAGAATTAGTTCTTGCATTCTCAGAGCTTGGCTGCATGTTAGAAACATCTGGGAATTTATAAAACAATATTAGTTCCTGGGTCCTCCCTCCTTCAGAGATTCTTTTTTTTTTTAAGATTTTATTTATTCATTTGACACAGAGAGAGAGATTACAAGTAGGCAGAGAGGCAGGCAGAGAAAGAGGAAGCAGGCTCCCTGCTGAGCAGAGAGCCCGATGCGGGCCTCGATCCCAGGACCCTGGGATCATGACCTAAGCCGAAGGCAGCGGCTTTAACCCACTGAGCCACCCAGGCGCCCTCCTTCAGAGATTCTGATTTAGTTGGTCTGAAAGACAAAGGAGGAAAAGGGGCGAGGGAGTGGGGGTGGAAGGCGGTAGCCAAAATGGTGCACCAAAAAGTGGGGCTTCCAATAGAACACTGAGCAGGGAGAGGCACCCAGGAGGTAGCAAGAGAGCCCTGAAGACAAAGCCATTGCTGTCGCTTTGCCAGACTTGAGCCCTGTGCCCTAATAGGTTTTATGGTGGTTTCTGCCAGACTTGTCATCTTTGCTACAAGTGTTGGGAAGCTTTGATGTTGGCTAAAGGCGTCTCTTGGGAGCACCTGTAAAAAATGGACCCACAAAAGATGCAGTCTGTTACAAAGCACATGAGTCTTCCTATAAATATTTAGAGTGATGGGGGAAATTGTGGGACAGGGTCTGGAGCCCACGATTTCAGCTCAGCTCCCCTGCTAGCGTGGGATCTGCAGGGGATCCATGAGCCTCGGTGAGCCTTGGCGAGCCTCGGTTCCACCCAAGGGAAGATGGGGGTCACTATATCTCCCACCAAGTTGTTAGGGAGACCCGGGGAGACGCAGGTGTTGGGAGGGCTGTACGAACACATCGTCATGATCCCCAGGAGCAGAATACTAACCACAACACTTGAGCAGGGCTTGCTCTGTACCAGGAGCTTCTCTCTTCACTCTACACAAATTAACTCACTGAGTTTTCCCAAGCAAACCGTGACTGTCCCTAATTCCATTTTACAGATAAGCAAGTGGAGGCACAGAGAAGCTAAGCAAACTCAGCAAGTTCACACAGGTCAGAAGTGGCAAGCCAGGATTGGAACCCAGGTCATCTGGCTCCGGAAGCCAGTCAGCTTTTAAAGCCACAGACCCAAAGCTGCTCCTTGCATAGTTGAACCCGAACTCACAAATACACAGGAATGGTGTGTGCAGAAGTTACTTTTACATCTCACCATCTCCAGGGGAGTAAGCAGAAGACAGTGGGCTCTGCTCTCTCCACCATAGGGGAACGTTGTGACCTTGAGACAGGGTCACCATGTGCAGTTGCCCAGATTGTTTAAAACACCAAATGGTGTTACATTGTTGTTACAACACCAACCCCAGTGGCCAAGTAGGGTCTGAGGTCTAGCTTGCACTTTGCTCAGCAACCTTTGCCCCCTGGCATGAGTCTGTGTCTGCCTAAATGGGTGCCTTTCTCTAATTCTCACAAATTGACTGGACCGATTCTACTCAAATCAGCTTCTCTTTCCCTCTACATCTCAGTTGTCCCCACCCACAACATGACAGTGTGCCATCACGATGACCTCTGAGCTCCTGAGAGCTCTCAAATCCCCCGACTCAACAATGCATCACTTTGTGGGCTCACCAAAGGGCTGTTCCAAGCCCACTTGGCCACAGGCTGCTTTTAAAAGCCCTCCAGCTGGCTTTCTTGGCCTAAATCCCCAATGATCTGCACCCTCCCACTCCTGAGAGCTCTGACCAAAGCTATGCGTTTTGATGGTCGTCTCTTGCCGGCTTTTATTATCCTGCTTGTCTCCACAGACGAGCACCGAGAAAAAGCCCACAAAAGCTCCCACTGGCACGGAAACTAGAAACATCTGCCGGCATCCACGGGCAGCTGGCTGCGGGTGTCCAGTGGCAGAGACGTTTGCACTCCCGCTCAGATCTGCACACAGCTCTGCAAGCAATCAACCTTCCGGATGGGGTGGCTGCACGCAGTAGGGGAGTGCTGGCTGGGCTTCAAAGGATGCTGTGGAAAATGCAGGGGGAGCCGCGGGGTGGGAACCCCAGCAGCAGGACTGCCCTTCCTCCTCTGATCGTGGCCCAGCGGCTCTGGTTTCCAGCTAGCACAGCGCAGGTCACGTTAGCCATTCTTTCTTCCCTTCTGTTCCTTCACAAACGTTTCCCCAGCACCTCCCCGGGGCCAGGTGCTGTGTCCGTGTCCACCCATACTGCCAGGAATCTGATTCCTTTCTAGAGGTGGCCACACGGTGGTGGGGGGAGAGAAACCTGCAGCCACATTGCTGTCATATGATGGGAGGGTTGGCATCATTTGAGCAATCACCCCTGGCGAGCACAGTCCCTGGGAGGCTGGAGGGTCAACCGGGGGGAAACGTGCATTGTGGAATCCAGCAAAACGGCCTTTAGAGACCCATGTCCCCATGAGCATCTCTGATTTCTAAGACGGAGATGCTAATCGCCCTTCACACGTCCTGGGCTGTCCTGGCTCATTGCAATCACCGGCTGTCTTCACCGCCTAGTGAGAAATATCCCCCCCAACTATCCTCACCCTGTAGCCTGGTTGGGCAGCAGGAACAAAGTGGCATCAGGACCAAAGTCCGCAGTCCCTAGTGGATCCCACCTTTCTTCATGTCTTTGTCATCTTTGACCACTGCCCAGGTGCAAACCTCTCCCAGGACCCCCTCCAGCTCTCTGGTGTTCTCAGGACCAGGAAACCTGTGCCCCTCAACCCTCATTGTCTTCACAGCATGCTCCATGTGTATCTTGCTTTCACTCATCCTGTGCATGGGACATTTCAATAACTGTGCAAGGAGCAGCCTTGGGTCTGTGGCTTTAAAAGCTGACTGGCTTCCGGAGCCAGATGACCTGGGTTCCAATCCTGGCTTGCCACTTCTGACCTGTGTGAACTTGCTGAGTTTGCTTAGCTTCTCTGTGCCTCCACTTGCTTATCTGTAAAATGGAATTAGGGACAGTCACGGTTTGCTTGGGAAAACTCAGTGAGTTAATTTGTGTAGAGTGAAGAGAGAAGCTCCTGGTACAGAGCAAGCCCTGCTCAAGTGTTGTGGTTAGTATTCTGCTCCTGGGGATCATGACGATGTGTTCGTACAGCCCTCCCAACACCTGCGTCTCCCCGGGTCTCCCTAACAACTTGGTGGGAGATATAGTGACCCCCATCTTCCCTTGGGTGGAACCGAGGCTCGCCAAGGCTCACCGAGGCTCATGGATCCCCTGCAGATCCCACGCTAGCAGGGGAGCTGAGCTGAAATCGTGGGCTCCAGACCCTGTCCCACAATTTCCCCCATCACTCTAAATATTTATAGGAAGACTCATGTGCTTTGTAACAGACTGCATCTTTTGTGGGTCCATTTTTTACAGGTGCTCCCAAGAGACGCCTTTAGCCAACATCAAAGCTTCCCAACACTTGTAGCAAAGATGACAAGTCTGGCAGAAACCACCATAAAACCTATTAGGGCACAGGGCTCAAGTCTGGCAAAGCAACAGCAATGGCTTTGTCTTCAGGGCTCTCTTGCTACCTCCTCGGTGCCTCTCACTTCCCAGTCTTCTATTTCCTCCCCTGCTCTAGGTCACAGAACAAGAGCATTGACTTCCCTGTTCCTATATCCATTCTTGAAGGGCCACAACATTCTTGGCCTCTCTGAATACCAGATCTGGGGAAAGGAGCTCAGGAACAGCATGCAGGAACAGGCAAGCCCTTCTGAAATCTACATGCCTTTCCCACCCCACTGCTTAGAGACCTGCAGACAGCCAGCTGACCCCTCCCCCTGCTCCACCTGCTGTGGGCTCCACCTGGGCCAGGTAGACAGAGCTCCAAGCCTCCTTCTCCCCAGCTGCAGCTCGCAGCCTCCCTCTGCCGCCTTCTGAATTCTCGGGGCGCCTAAGAACAAACTCATAGAAGGATGTAGGGCAATTCTACAGGAAATCTACAAGGGCCCCCTCTAAATGTTGATGAAGCTGCGGCTCATGCACAGTGTTGAACTTTGATTTATCATCATTTTAATATCTTCGCAAGTGAAGGGCACCCTCGTAAAGCATTATTGCAGCCTGTAAATGGAGAGAAATCGTATCCCCTGTACCAGGGCAATGAAACTCCGCTCTCGTGATCCGCAGTCCAAGAGGAAACCCTCCGCAGAGGTTAAGAACATTAATACAAATTGAGTAAGGCTTTTTCATATCCTACTGAGCAAACCACTTCACCGCCATTAACATGCCTAGATTTAAACAAACTCGCCTTCCGTTAAGAAGCTGGTTGGAGGGAGCAGCAGGTGGGTAGAGGGGATGGAGAGATAAGAGGGCAGCCTCCAGGTCCAACATCTGGGGGGCCCTGGCTGTCCAGCTGAGAGGGGCGTGGTTAGAGGGCAACCTTCAACTCCCTGGTCCTTCAAGTTCTGCCCAGAACCAAGGTCATGCCCTTCCCAGGCCACCTGTGCCTATGACCTAATGAAGCAGAGATACAAAGGCTCAGCCATTCTGGTCCAACATGGGACAGCTCTGAAGGGAGTGCTTTCTCCGGAGGCCCCCTACCAGGTTGTCCAGGGCTTCACTGGGTCTATGCCACCCATTCAACTTCTCTTCCCAGAGCTGCTTCTTCCACATTCCTGCCACAAGGGCAATCCCTAGCAGACACCTTGCACCCCAAATTCCATCTCAGCATCTGCTTCTGCAGCATGAGACAGGTTGAGGATGCTAAAAGGGAACTTGGAGCCACAGCTGGCCCTGCCTGGCACAGGACTGGGGACACGGGGGCATGCAGGGAGTGTGGTGAGCCTGATCTGCTCTGGAAAGACTACCAACCTGCCTAAACTTGCATGATGCCAAGAAATGCCCAAGAGGCACAGGTCATACCAGGCAGATAGAGAGGCAGTCTTGGCCATCCCCCATCGGATGCTGGGAGTGAGAAGAGGAAGGACAATTTGGAATTGCAAGAAGAGGAGCTGGTTGGGAGAGAAAGGAAGTGATCTCCGTTCTGACTATTGATACCAGTGGGATCCAGAGTTGGGGATGGAGGGCAGGGAGAAGAAAAAGTCTGGGAGGTGGGGGATAAAGGGGCCTGGAACACTGAGCAACAACCTGTCCTAGAGATACGAATCTGGGAGGCATTCACATTCTGATGATCCAGTTTGGAGCATCTGAACAGAGGAAACTGCCAGGGAGCGCGCAATGTGACAGAGGGAGAAACACCAGGAACGGGAATACGTGGGTCCCAGCCATGATGCTATGGGAATCCAGAGAAAAAAGAAATTCCTGTGGGTGGAGGTGGTGATCCAAGAATCCCCCCCAAAGAACTGGAGGGACAGGTAGGAGAAGACACCACGTAACCTATAATGGAGGAGGCATGGTTAAGAAGTGAGCATGAGAGTTCTGGGGATGGATGGTAGCACATGGTGGATGCGTTTAATATCGCCATACTGTACAATGGCTATGATGATCAATTTCGTGTTTGTGTTTTTGTACCGCAATAAGAAATTGGGGAAAAAATAATTGACAATGCATGGCACATTACAACAAAACAAACACAGGCTGAATGAGCTTTGGGATCTCAGATGGGGATACCAGGAGATGAAGAAAAACAGTAAGTATCATAACATATTTTTTAATTAATAATGCTACAAAACCGCAAGCTGCCCTTACAACTGAGCTCTTCACGGTAACAATGAGGAGCTAAGAAATACAGAGCAACTCGTTCCAAAATGGAGATTCAAGAACCATGGGAACAAACTTCCATCCTAAAGTGGATTCAACTTTTCCCAACTCAAAGACATGAATAGAGTTCCAAGCCTATCACAAGAATCTGCAATATTTGGCAGTAGTTAAGAATCTTAAGAATTGTGTTTCCTATAAAGATATTCCTTCCCTTCCAACAAAAATGCTATTCCAAAGTTACTGTTGAAGTGGTCTTCTTGAAGGTGTTCCAAATAAGGAATAAGGTGTAATGCCCTATAAAGCAATGGGGTTTTGTGTTGGCATCCACTCACTTTTCTGTGTCCTTGGGCCCCATATCCCCAACGCTTACTCTTCATCCATAAAATAAAGCCACAAGACCTTCCTTGCAAAATGGTATGAGGATGCAAGAAAAGTCTTCACGTGGTGCCTGCCAAGTGCCAGGTTCTAAACAATCACATTGTTCCAACCTCTGTTTCTGTGGTCACATCTCCTTCTGTCTCTCTGCTTCCCATTGTCCCATTCCCTCTGACTCCGACCTTCCTGCCACCACCCCTCTCACAAGGACCCAGAATAATCTCTTCATCTCCAAATCCTTGACTTGATTGCATATGCAAAGTCCCTTTACAATGTAAACAACATATTTGCAGGTTGTGGGCATGAGGAAGTAAACATCTTTTGGTGGCGGGAGTGAGAGTGGAATGCATTCTTGAGCCTAGCACACCCACCTTCCTAAGTTGCTTTTGTGTGACAGATGCGAATTGTATGTTTCCAGCTCGGCTCTGTCCATCTTCCTACCAGAACTCAGTTTCCTTTTTGAGTGATTTCTATTTAGCAGCTGAACGCTGATCTTGGTGCTTCTAAATATTCTGGCCACATTGGATTGAAGCCAAATCTTGGGGGCATAACTCTTCAATCAAAGACAAAGATTGGTAACTTTGGTAGTGTTTACTTTCCTCTTCCACCTTCCAAGGAAGGGACATGAGTAGACAAGGAGTGAATGAGTGGGGAGTGGCAGGGATGCAAGTTCTGAGGACAAGGAAATATCAGCCTGACCACCTGCCAGGAGCATCCCAGTCACAATGGCATGTTGGAGGTTGCTTCCCATGTTCAGTGCACACACATGATGAGGGGATCTTGTTAAAATGCAGATTCTGAGTAAGTAGGTGGAGAGGGGGTCCTGAAGCTCTGTGTTTCTAATATGCCCCAAATGTTATTGATGCTGCAGGTCCACAGGTCACAAGGGGAGGATCTGGTGCTGCCCTAGATCACCTACCAGGACAAGACTCCACATGTGACACAAACACTCGCTGCCCAATGCCTGGGGCAATCTAGAGGGCAGACTGCCACCTTCAGCCCCACACACCCACAGCACTGATATGGTGACGCTTGGTAGGGCTTACTCCTACCTATGTACAGGGGTCAGAGAGAGAAAGCCCCTAAGCTACCTATTAGCAGCAGAAACAAAACACAAGTTACACCATCAGATCCCATGCCCCACCTCCCAACTATGCACCTTGACTCATCCTTTCCCTTCCCCCAGTGTGGCAGAGGGAAAGCTTGGACCCATTGAAACATGCACACACACACATACACACATGCACACACGCACACACACACGTGCACACTTGCCACATTCACTGCATGCTACCCCAGCCTTGCTCTTGGCCTTCAGCAACTCACCAATCACCCTCTTAGGCTCACGCTCCTCTCCTGACTGCTCTGAGGCCCCATGGCCCCCCTGTGCCAGTCAGGGCCCTTGGATAATCCCAGGTGTGGGCTCATAGGACAGCAGCAAGCACGACCATGACAAGGGAAGGGCCACAGCTAGTCCATAGGGTGCCTTTGTGCAAATTAAGAAAAGGTGTCCCTAGAGACAGATATGCTCCCTATTACAGCAGGTGGCACTCAGGCTCCTGTGCCCCCACCATATGGCCAGACACCTGCACTGGGGAATGAGGGATAACAGAGGCTCCTGGTCTTGAGAAGCTTCCTCAGTCATTCCTCTCATGCCTCTGTCCTTCAGAGGCTCCAGTCAGACCCCCCCCTCCCAAAATGCCATCTCCAGAAAGAAAAGGTAAGGTTTCAAGGAAGAGGTTAATCGAGCTTAAAATCCTAAAGCTCCAGATAATCAAGGTTGCAAAACTAAGAAGGAAAAAATTAAACTCTGGGCTAGAAGCATATTCATCAGCACCAGAAAAAGAATTGCTTCTTCCAAGCCTCAATCAGCAAGGAACACAGAGCGAAAGAGAGAGAGCTCACAACTGCAGTGCATAAATCCCCAGAGAGGAGCTGGCCAGTTGGAAGGGTAAGAATCATTTATTGCCAATGAATGAGAAAAACTCTTCCACTTTGGGAAATCAGCTTCTCCCTGGAACATCCTGCTGATGGGAACTCAGGGCAGCAAGGTTCCCAGCACAGGCACACCTACAGTTTCTCCTTTTGATTGGCAGCTCAGAGGACTCTCCTCCATCCCTATCTCCCTTGGGCCAATGTCCTATTGGCCCATTTCCTTTGACACCCCCAGAACCACACTTCATGGTTACTAAAAGGACCAGGGTGGCACTGTATTGAAAGAAGGGTGTGGACACTCAAGTCTATTGTGCAGAAGAATGTATCATTCCCAAGGTTCCGTCATGGAGAGGGTATAGGTTAGGGTAGAGCAGGTGATGCTGTGTAACAAATAACCTCAAAGGCTCAGGGACATATAACAACCAATGTTTGTTCTCTTTCTTGCTGTGTGTCCAGCATGAGGCAACTGGGGGATTTGTTCTGTGTCCTACTCATTCTGGGATCCAGGCTGCTAGGGCAGCCAGCATCTCAAACATTATTGGTCACTGTGGCTGGGAAAAAGAAGCAGACAGTACATGCACTGGCCTTGGAGCTTCTTTCACTCACACTTCACTGGCCAGAATGAATCACACAGACAAACTTCACTCCAAATGGGAGGGAAAATGCAGGCTTAGCAGGTTCCCAGAGGAGAGAGCCTATATGTTGTGAACCACCCTAATGATTACCCCAGAGAGGGGGGAAAAAGACAGGCAGCTGGGTAGCTCAGTAGGTTAAATGTCTGCCTTTGGCTCAGGCCGTGATCCCAGGGTCCTGGCATTGAGCCCTGCATTGGGGTCTCTGCTCAGTGGAGAACCTGCTTCTCTCTCTCTCCCCCTCTACCCCTCCTCCCTGCTCATTCTCTCTCTCAAAT
Source organism: Ailurus styani (assembly GCA_002007465.1). Classification (NCBI taxonomy): domain Eukaryota; kingdom Metazoa; phylum Chordata; class Mammalia; order Carnivora; family Ailuridae; genus Ailurus; species Ailurus styani. Next base: position 1,257,987 of record LNAC01000109.1, read on the forward strand.
AAATAAATAAAATCTTTTTTCAAAAAAAGGGGTGGGGGAAGGAAAGAGGGAAAGGAAAGAGGGAGAAGGAAAGAGGGAAAGAGAGGAGAGGAAGAGAATGTCTAGTTGCCCAAATCTAAGATGTCCCCCCACGAAAACTGCTGGATAATTGAGAACATGCTTGGTTACTTTTATTTTGAGGGAAATCTGAACATTTTTACCTTTGTTCTGTCTCAGTTGGAAGATGTTGGCCCAAGGCCCCCAAGAAGGCTCCACTATCTACCCATCTAGAGGAGGGGGGGTCGGCCACCTCAGGCTGCTGCCCAGATCATTCTGTCTGATTCACCTTGCCTGTCTCCTCCCTCAATCCCCAGAGGCTGCTTTAGCCCACTGAATGTCTTTCTGGGAAATCTCATTCCACACCCTGGCAGCATGCTCAATTCCTCCTGTCACATCCTGGTGGCAGCCCTATAAATAAGGCCCAGATTCTTTATTGTTGGAGTCAGCAGAAGGCTTGCACACAGGATGTCCTCACTCACACTGGAGGCGTATTTTCATAAAACCTGTGCATAGAGTTTCCTATGAAGAGGGACATGACAGGGAGGTCTCTCTTTGCAGCCAGGGCCCTCTCTCTTTGGGAAGTTCTTGGGCAAGGAAGTCTGGAAATAGAAAAGAGTATCAGTGACCTTGTCCACTTTTAGACAGAAGGTATGTTGGCTGATGATTCATGGGGACTTCTCCAACAAGGTTTGCCTTGTCTCCTGGTAAGCCAGGCAGCAGTGTCCTTATATAAGCCAAGCAACCGAGGTCTAGACTCAGACACATCCATGCTTAACTCCTCACTTCCTCTGGCCTGAGACCATCTTCCCAACTACATCCAAAAAGGCAAGCAAAGTGCCAGTGAATTCTTCATATATTCAAAGTCAAGGTCTCAGGAAAACTAGAGTCCAGTCCCCCCAGACTCTACTAACAGAGCCGGAAGTGGGCTTCACAAACCAAGCAGAGAACAGAGCAGGAAAAGGAACATGTGTGTGCAGGTGGCGGCAGGTGGTGAGGGTGGGAGGGAGGTCTGTGAGCTGGAGGCAAGGTATCCTCAAGGTCAGAAGTCTATGGTCAAGGTAAGAAGTCTATTGCCAGAATTCATCAGTTCCCCAGTGCTCCTCCCCTCCAGGTAGATAGATCACTGGATTTTTCCATCCCCTAATAAAAGAGCAGGGCCATGTTCTAGAGACCAGTAATAGCCAATGAGTTGGGGAAGATGTGATAGCTGCTGCTTTCAAGCCAAAACTTAGAAAAGGCATCACAGTTACTGCATACCTACCCTCTCCCCTCCCATTGTTGGATCATAAAAGAGGGCTCCTGTTGAGATGGAGTCACCAGATCAAAGAAGGCTGGATCACTGAATCACCACATGGAGGAGAGTTGACTTGAAAAGTCACAAAACCCTCAGTGAATGTGGCATGAGCAAGAAATAAGTCTTTGAGAGTTAAACCACTGAGATGGTGGGATTGTTTGTTACCATGGAACGTAACCTAGTTTAACCTTGCCTGATATTGTCTTTCCATGACAGACTGAGCATCTTCCATCAGGTGGACAGCTGGGAGTCAAGCCACCCATCCTCCAAGAGAGAACTAGACTCAACTCTGGATCTCATCTTCAGAATCAGAGACCAAAGCTGAACAGGAAGAAAAATCTTGGCCAAAGAGACTTCACTGTGTTTTCTTGTGAATCAGAGTGTACATCTTAACTAACACTCCTTCCAGACATTGACTATATCTACTGTGGTATCTGAGATTAGATATGGCTGTTCACCAGATTCATAACACAGTAGGGACAAACCAAAATTGTAGAATCTGGTTATCTTTCCTGTACTCTTCCTGCTGAGAAGCACCTCTCCACCAGTTCCAACAGAGAAAAGTTTTAAACTTCAGGTCATGATCCGTTTATGGGTCAAAAAAATCAACTTAGTGATCACATGCAGCCTTTTATGGAATGGAGTGGAGTGGAATGGGCCAGGGTAAGTATTCATTAAATTTTTTCTGTTTCATGTGAACTTATATATACATGTGAGCATATAGATATAAATGCAAAATCTACTTCTTATGCTTTGGATCACGGTTGAAATAGTTCCAGTAAACAACCCATGTGTCTGTTGACTGGTGAGTACACAAAATGTGGTACAGTCATTCAGTGGAATGCTGTTCTGCAATAAAGAAGGAATAACCCATTGATATGCTTAATAATATGAATTATCCTCAAAAATAGCACATTAAGAAAAAGAGTCCAAAAGAACATACACTGTATGATCCCATTTATAAGAAGCTGTAGAGCAAGAAAACCTAATTTACAGTGACAGAAAGCCAATCAAACATTACACGGGGTGGAGGTGAGTCCTCCACCTATAGCAGGGGTTGAGCTGTGTCTGCCCCCCAAAACTAAGTGACATCCTAATATCCAGTACTTCAGAATGTTATCATATTTGGAGATAGTCTTCACAGAGGTAATCAAGTTCAAATGAGCTCATTAGATCACTAATCCAATTTGAATGATACCTTTATAAAAAGGGGAAATTTGGAAATAGAGATGCACATAGTGGGAAGACAATGTGAGGATAACATTTACAAGCCAAGGAGAGGGGTTTGGAACAGACCTTTTCCTCAATCTTGACTTGGGGAACCTCAATCTCGACTTCCAGTCTTCAGGGCCATCAGACAATATCTGTCTGTTGTTTAAGCCACTCAGTTTGTGGTACTTGTTACAGCAGCTCTATCAGACTAAAACAGACTATAAAGAGGCATGGGGGAGTTTTAGAGGTGGTAGAAATGTTCTATACCTGGGTTAGTGTGGTAGTTACATGAGTATACATATTTACAGAATCCTTAAAATAGGTGCATTTTATTGTAATATCCATTTTATCTCAATAAAGCTGATTTTGGGGTGCCTGGGTGGCTCAGTCAGTTGGGTGTCCAACTCTTGGTTTCAGTTCAAGTCATGATCTTGGGGTCCTGAGATTGAGCCCTGCATCAGATTATGTGCTCAGTGGGGAGTCTGCTTTTCCCTCTCCCTCTGCTCCTCCTCCTCCCCCACTTCTCTCCTGCTCTCTGGAATAAATAAATAAATAATCTTCTAAAAACAAATAAAGCTGATTTTTAAAGTGTTTTAACAAAAGACTCACGGCCCCTGAATCAAGTCACATGGAAAATCAGGGAGAGCCCTCCCCAGAAAGCAATAGCCAATAGCCGTGTGCCTCAAATACACCATCATCTGTAACCTTCACGGTGGTCCTTGGACAAGAGTGCTGTCTTTCTCTTCAGAGAGGCTCAGATGCCCTTCAACAGACAAATGGATAAAGAAGATGCAGTCCATATACACAATGGAATATTACTCAGCCATCAGAAAGGATGAATACCCAACATTTGCATCAACATGGATGGGACTGGAGGAGATTATGCTGAGTGAAATAAGTCAAACAGAGAAAAACAATTATCATATGGTTTCACTTATTTGTGGAACATAAGGAATAGCATGGAGGACAATAGGAGAAGGAAGGGAAAAATGAAGGGAGGGAAATCAGAGGAGGAGACGAACCATGAGAGACTATGGACTCCAGGAAGCAAGCTGAGGGTTTAAAGGGGAGGGGGTGGGGGGATGGGTGAGCCCAGTGATAGGTATTAAGGAGGACACATATTGCATGAAGCATTGGGTGTTATACCCAAACAATGAATCATGGAACACTACATCAAAAACTAATGATGTGCTGTATGGTGATTAACATAACATAATAAAAAAATTATTAAAAAAAAGAAAAAAGAAAGGTCGCTTGCCCCAGATTATGCAAGCTGAGAGTGCAGAACCACCCCTTCTCTGACTTCCTGCTGCCCTCAGGCCAACCTGAAATTCAGGTGTTAGCGGGTTCATTGCAATTTTATTCCTTCTCCAATATCCTGGACACTCTCAGGATCCTATAAATACAGATAGCTCCTAGGCTTTCAGCTCTGCAGAGAAGCAGACTTTTGACAACCTTGCCTCCACCATGATAAAGGACTTTATGAGACCAGGAATAAAAAATGCCTGGAACCCAGCCACCACCTGCCTCTGGGCTGCAGTTGTGATTCAGAGGAAGATGCCTCTGTCCTCTCTTGAACTCCCTGTGTACGAGAAGGGGAAGTGGCCCTGCAGGAAAATAAACCGGACGGACTACACTAAAGCATAGAGAAATAGTGAAAAGAAGATGAAGGGAAGACAAGATGTAGCAAATAGAGGTCCACAGGAAGTCAGCCAGCATGTTAGATAAGGGATATCAGGCGGTGTTTGGTCTAGTTCAGGGGTTTTCTGAAAGGACGTGTTTCCCTGAGCAGATTGGCAGCTTCCCTCAGTTCTGGCCTCTACTGTCTAATGAGGTTCAGCCCTGACCATCTCGTATGGGAAGCTGTTTGCTCGCTCAGGGAGGGTTTGGGTACCAGCCTCTTGGGTGGGGTCCAGAATGTTCGGACAGAGTCCATCACACTGTCTTCAAAGAGTTGGCAAGTATACTGGATCGAGGGGTCACACAGAGAGAGGGAGGGGACCCCAGCTGCCAAGGGTACTGCACTGGGGGGCTTAGAATCAGAAGGAAATGCTGAACTGCAGTTCTTTTTGTTTCGGTCCCCAGAAGCAGAGCCTGAGACAAGGACTGAGACCGCAAGTACCCTCTTGCAGAGGTGGTCCTAGGAAACCCTGGTAGGAGACAGGGAAAGCAACTGACCTCTGGGACACCATGTAGAACACACATCTTGGAGTTTTCCCATTTTAGGGGTGGGGAAGCTGGGGCAGTTTTCCCTCCGACTCTCACCAGCATTGGTGAGGGCTGCTGGGGTCATTCTCCAGAGCTTAGGGCCCATTGGGTCTGCCCAGAGAAAGCCTTCAGGAGAAGGAACAGTGCTGGCTGTCAGGAGTCTGGGAGGTAGAAGAAAACTTAAGTGCCCAGGAGATACCAGTGGGGCACTGTATGGGTCATCTAGGGCTGCCATGGCAAAGTACCAATTTCCTCAAAGTTCTGCGGGTTAAAGCCCGAGATCAAGGTGTTAGCTGGGTGGTCACCTTCTGAGACCTCTCCCCTTGGCTTGTGAATGGCCCTCTTCTCTCTGTATCCTCTCATGGCTGTCCCTCTGTACCTGTCTGAGTCCTACTCTCCCCTCCTTATAAGGACACCAGTCAGATTAGATCAGGGCCCACACTAAGGACCTCGTTTTAACTTAGTTACCTCTTTAAAGACCCTATCTCCAAACACAGTCACATTTTGAGATTCTGAGGGTTAAAGCTTCAACATATGAAAGTTAAGGGGACACAATTCAGCCCATAACAGGTGCCACCAACTTCTGTTACAATACTCAGCAAGAAGTGTCAATAGAGGTCATAATTTAGAAAGTCAGAGTCAATATTTATATATCAGACCATTATGTGGTGCACCCAAAATTAATACCATGGTATATGTTAATTGTAGCTCCATTTTTTTAAATCAAATAAAGAAGAATAAAGTCAAGGTGAGCATCAGGTTTGAAAATGAGCGGCCATAGCAGAGAACATGCCACAGCCCATAGTCCCAAGGGCAGCTGGGGACTTGCGTCAGTTAGGAACGAGATCCGGGAAGGAGGCCATGGTAATGGAACATCGCTTTGTGGGGTGTTAGCTGTGTGCTGTTGAAGTGATCAGGGTCTATTGGCTCCTTGGGCTTTCAACACTACAAGCAATGGGTCCCAGGCCCTGTCACTCCCCGGCAAGGCTTATCAGCTACCAATCAGATAGGTCACTTGTGCTGGTGAGCGTAGGACAGTCACAGAGGACCCACCTAGGGTTAGGGCAGCCTTGGCTTAGATCTCCTCTCTGTTGGACAGCAGGCAATTCCCTTCATCATCTCAGCCTCTGTCCCCTGATACGTAAAGTGAGAGGAACAAAATCTGCAGTGATCACAGCCCAGTGCCAGGCACACACTCAGCATCAATGTATTCCATCTCCCACACCACCAATGGGGGTTAAAAATGGTTTGACCACTTCTCAAACCTGCTGGATGGTACCTGCTATAGCTAAAACACTCCTACCCTATGACCCAACCCCTAGCGATGAACCCATCAGAAATGACTACAGGGCACCTGGGTGGCTCAGTGGGTTAAAGCCTCTGCTTTCGGCTCAGGTCACGATCTCAGGGTCCTGGGATCGAGGCCCGCATCGGGCTCCCTGCTCAGCGGGGAGCCTACTTTCTCCTCTCTCTCTGTCTGCCTCTCTGCCTACTTGTGATCTGATCTCTCTCTCTGTGTGTGTGTCAAATAAACAAATAAAATCTTTTAAAAAAAAAAGAAATGACTACATGTGTCCACCAAAAAGTTATATGCCAATTGTATAAACCATAACCAGAAATGGGAAGACACCCCACATCTATCCACTGGAGAACAGGTGCATATAGCAAGGCATAGTCATACACCCGGAATACAACTGCCCATGGCAACATGGAATGAATAGCCCAAGAGCTCATGGCATCAATGTGGACATCCATCGAGAGAATGAAATTTTCAAATCAAGGGTCCAGGCGTCATTCATCCCTATAGTCCAGCACCCTGTGCAGACCAGGGGCCTGGTATGTGGATTTTGGAATCAACAAATGCCTTTGCATGTGTCTGCCTACATCTACAACCTTCTGATAATCAAGCAAGACGAGTGCCAGCTGCCACCATGGCCCAGGTCCTGGGAAAGGACCACAAGCTGACTCTACAGCTGGTGAGCCAACAGGAGGAGTTTTTAATAAGCTCACCCCAAGCAGCCAGCCCACGGCAGCTGGCAAACCCCCACCAACCCCACACACCACGGCGACAAAGGGGCCCCAGAGGTGTGCTTCTCCAGGGTGGAGGCACAAAGGCTCCATGCCCCTCTGCTTCTGCATTAGGTTCATGGCTCTCCAGGCTCTAATTCAGCCAACAATCGCTGGAGGTTGAACTGGCTTGTAACAGATTTGTTCACGGATCAGAGCCATCCAGCTGAGCATCTGGAGAGGAGGCTGACCCCGAGTGCAGTGTGTGCTGCCCTAAGCCTGTGCTCAGCCCGCTTCAGGGCAGATGCATTAACGGGGAAGCGTGCTTGAGAAAGCCCGGTGACCCTGCTCGCCCCCACGTCACCAGAGCATTGTGCCGGGACCTCTCCTAACGCCCTTTTCCCACCTGCCCCCGGATTGCAATAGGACAGGAGCAGAACTTATTAATAGGTGGGATTTCCTCCACCTCCTCCCATCTCACCGCCTCTCCCTCATCCTGCTAAAAAAAAATCTGTCAGCTGGCTCCGGGATACTTGTGATGCCAAGCGAGAAGAAGCTAAACTGATCTACATAACGGAAAGCTGTGAGGACAGGGGGTGGGGTGGGGACACAAACACCAGTCTTGAGGAAGGAAGAGCTGGGATCTGGTGGGTGATGGTTCTAGAACTGCCACTGGAAAATGGAAATCGGAGCAGGAAAGGGTGCTAGGGGTTATAAACTGGGACTTCGCTGGTGTTCTTCGTGACATCTCAACTGGAATTTCTTTTCATTACCCCCGAAGGGACCAGATTCTGCATAAAGCACTAGTCATGTGAATCTCTGCTTCTATTTCCGTTAGATGGTTAGTGGTGTCATGGACTGATTGTCATACTAGACAGGAAGGTCCCATCCAACTGTGAACCAAGTCCCACCTGCTAGGTCCTTGAGGCGAGCCAGGTCAGGATGCTGCGTGCCCATAGCTGGGTTCACGGGCGGCACTCAAAGCCTCTCTGACAACCGGTACGTGTCAACATGCCAAGTGGGAATCAGTAGAAGGACAGAGAAGCCCACCCTGCTCCATACCCCTGATAGGAGGCTACAGCCCCCTTAAGATTGTCAAATAAAAATGAATCTGGAGTGTGCCTGGGTGGCTCAGTGGGTTAAAGCCTCTGCCTTTGGCTCAGGTCATGATCTCAGAGTCCTGGGATCGAAGCCCGCATCGGGCTCTCTGCTCAACAGGGAGCCTGCTTCTCCCTCTCTCTCTGCCTGCCTCTCTGCCTACTTGTGATCTCTCTCTCTGTGTCAAATAAATAAATAAAACCTTTAAAAAAAATAATCTGGACTCATTAAGGAAAACTTTTATGCAAAAGGATTATTGTGCGGAGGGGGAAGGGACTCTTGCAATCGGAGGTGAGGGACTTTTGCAGAAGAGAGAATGCTCTGCCCATCAGGTCTGAGAGCTTCTCAAAAGCTGAGCAAAGAGCTCTTTCCTTTCATAGGAAGGTTAAGAAGAAGGTTCAAAAGGACGCTGTGTGGGGAAGGGGTGAGGTGGTTGGACGGGAGCCCAAGAGAATGTTTGACCCCAAAGCCAACTTCCTCTCAGGAGGGACTTTCTGGTGCCAAAGTTCAGAAGCCTGGGGGGGTGGGGGGGCACCAGGTTAAACAAAGTGTGGTCAATAAGTATTTGTTCCAATCAAGTCGCGGGGACAGCATTTCAGCTAATCATTTATGAGGGAGAAGCTGGGTATTTGGAGAGTGTGGGTCTGGCCTTGTCACGGGTAAACAATGGGGACATCTGTGCATCTTCTCCGAGGCATATGGAGAAGGGCGGTTTTCTGTGGGAATCCATTTTCCAGAACACAAGAGGATGAGGAGACTTTTAACCTACAGGTAGGATTCAACACTGTCAGAATGCCCTTGAGCTTGTGAGATCATGCTCTTTTCCTAGAGGAGGCATGTCGTGGAACCACCTAGCAGGGTGACCTGCTCTCTCAGCCTCACTTCCTGCCTCCTGGATGTCTTTCCCCTTTTCACGACTCCTTGTGGAACTGTTAACGGCTCCCTCTACCCCACAGTTGAGCCACGTGGGGAAAGACCTATTCTTGAGGTCCAAAGCTTCACCAAAGCACAAGGTGGCAGATTCTGGTGGTTGCATAAAGCCAAAGTAAGCTGCTCTCTGGTGGTCTTTCTGCATAAATAAATGGTCAAGGGGATCCTGGGTGGCTCAGTCTGTTAGGCGACTGCCTTCGGCTCAGGTCAGGATCTCGGGACCCTGAGATCAAGCCCAGCATGGGGCCCCCTGTTCAGGGGGAAGTCTGCTTCTCCCTCTCCCTCTGCCTGTTGCTCCCTGTGCTTGTGCGCTCGCTCTCTCTCTCTCTCTCTCTCTCTCTCTCTCTGTCAAATAAATAAAATCTTAAAAAATAATAAAATAAAATAAAATTAGTCTAGTATGAAATGCTGTGGCCCTACGACAAAAGGGAAGCCATCTGTATGCCCCGTGCCCCTGTCCCTGCTCTCAGAGGAAGAGGGTCAATGTCAGTGCCAAGGCTGGCATGTCTGGCACCAGCAGGTACCACCGTGAGCTCGGCAGAGAGGCGGCTGTCCCACTGACAGCATCAGCTGCCGTGTCTCTGTCCCCAGTCACAATGTCATAGAGAACAGAAGGAGACGGCAGGGGAGAGCCCCAACAAGGGGGTGTCGCATGGAGAATTATCTGAGCCCCTCCCTCTGCCTGTCCCCCACCTATTTACAAAGAGACACCCACAAGACCCCACACTTACTCCCTCAACACACAAAAACAAACATCTAAATCTGCCTGATACACATCATTCATTCATTTATTCTCTATGCACCAAGCCCCACTGTTACGGGCTGAATTGTGTCCCACCCCTCCAATTCACAGATTGAAGCCCTAACAGCCAGGACCTCAGACTGTGACTGTAGGGGGGGTGGGGGTCTTCACAGAGGGGGTTAAGTTAAAATCAGGCCCTTAGGCTGGGCTCTAATTCAGTCTGACCAGTGTCTTCATCAGCAGAGGAAATCTGGACATGCAAAGGGATGCCAGGGAGGCAGACACACAGGAGAAAGTCCTCGTGGGGATACAGGAAGGAGGCAGGGTCATCTGAGAGCTAAGGAAGATGCTTCAAGAGAAATCAACCCTGCCAACCCCTTGATCTCAGACTCCAGCCTCCAGGACTGTGAGAAAATAGATTTCTGTTGCTTAAGCCACCCGGTCCGGGGTCCTGCTGGCATCGGAGAAGTCTCTCCGACCAGATCAGAGTATTACATTTATCTTTGCTCTGGGAAAATCCACTTCTCTATCCAGCTGGTGCTGGCAAAGCCATGCCCTTGGAAGTCAGCCAACGGGCCATGCCTGTGACACGGTGCAAGGACCCGTGTGCAGAAGACGTGGCACTGAGCTGGCAGTGAGATGGCCTGGGGCACGCTCCCTACACAGAAACACGACATCCTCCAAGCACACGGTCACTGTAAGACACTTTGTCAGCGCTCTGCCAGAAACAGAGTGGAGACTCCCAACCTTTTATTATTTGGAAGAGGGGGAAAAAAAGGATGTGTAATTGGCAAGTGTTTTTAGCATACAAAATAGTCCAGAGTTCAGCCCTCAAGGAGCTGGTAAGGAGAATGCTTCCTACAACGACCCAGAACATCAGGCAGATGTGTGATCAAGAGACACTGGTCATTAGGGCTGGAGGGGGGCTACGGCGTCTAAGAGAAGGGAAGCCTGGGTCCCTAATTTTCTGTGGGTCTCTGAGCAGCCCCCCCTTCCCTGGCCAGGCCTTAGTTCACCATCCATCAGGCTCTAAGGGTGCCAAGACTCAGTGAGCCAGAAGTCTCGTGCCATTGACTTTCTGACTCCTGGTCTCCCGGGAAGTGTTAAACATCTGATCCCTGATCCCAGCAAAGAGGCAGGACAGGATCCCCCTGTCCTTTGGCCTGAGGCAGGGATGGGGAAGGAAAGGCACTACTGTCAGGGAATAGTCTGGCTTCAGATTCTGGTCTCATTGGGGGAGGGGACTTAGGAAGTGTGTGAGGGCCCAGCTCCTGGGTCAGGTCCACACAGCCTGGGCCCTCCTAAGCCCCTGGGGTGAGCAAAAAGCTTGGTCAGGACTGGGTCAAGACAGTGGAAGCCAACTGGGGCCCTGGTGTCATAGCCGGGGGTCTTCAGAGAAACAGAAGCCACAGGATTTACACAGACACATAGAAAAGCGTTCATGATGAGGGATTGGCTCATGCAGCTATGGAGGCTGAGAGATGTCACACTCTGCCATCTGCAATGTGAAGGCCGGGGAAAGTCAGTGATGTGGCTGTAGTCCAGACCCACAGGCCTGAAAACCAGGAGCGCCCATGTCCAAGGGCAGAAAGACATGGAGGTTCCAGCTCATATGAAGAACAAAGTCACCCTTCCTCCTCCTCTTTGTTCTAGTCAAGCCCTCAACAGAGTGCCTGCTTCAAGATACCCGCCTGCTTTGGGGACCATGCTTCTTCACCATTCAGTCGACTGAGTCCAATGCTAACATCTTCCCAAAACACCTCACAGATGTGGCCAAAAATAAGGTCTAACCAGCTCTCAAGGCATGCCTTGGCCCAACCAATTTCCACTTGGCCTTGAGCTTGTCCTCTCCGCAGGACCCACTTTCCAGCCCCCTTTGCCCTACATCCCCTGGCCCTTCTACCTCCTGTTCCAATCCCAGGTCTTGTCTCTGCCTCCTGCCCTCTCCATCTCTCTCTCAATCTGTGTGTGCTTGCCTGTGTGTGTGTGTGTGTGTGTGTGTGTGTGTGTGTGTGTGTGTGTCCTAACACTCTATTTTACTGTCTTTCTTCTTATGCCACTCCTAAACCATCACCCCTCCCTGTACTCGTGCGAGTTGGATCCAGCTCTGGTACATCCTGTGGGCCAGTGATTTCATCCCTCATCTGTGAGAACAAGTGCCAACTCCAGACACCGTGACCTACTCCAGCACTGCTCCTCAAGCAGACCAAGCATGTCACCACCCCAGGGACTTGGCACCTGCTTCTCCTTGTTCACTGCTGGGAACACCTTGTCTAAAGTAGCACCTCAACCACCCTCAACCACTCTCCCCCCACCTCTGCTTCCTTTTTCTTGAGAGCCCTAATCCCCACCTGACAAGACATTTTATACATTTCCTATTTATCCTTCTGTTGTCTATCACCCATCGAGAAGAAGAACTTTTTACGGTGATGACTGACTGTCTTGTCCATTGCTGTATCACCACCACTTCCAATAATGCCAGGTGCATAATAGGCACCCAAAAAATATCTGTAGGATGGTTGGATCGTGTCTATGAACTGCCCATTAGCAGGTGCTCAGTGAGGTTAGCTATAGGGGTGGCAGTCATAGTCATCAAAATTCAGTGAAAGCTCAAGGGCCTGGGTTGGGGGGGGGGTTGTCCCCAGAGGATGGCACCTTCCCTACAGGGGGGGTAAGGAGGAAATCTTCAAATCCCTCCCTAGGGCCAGCCCAACTAAGACCTCAAAGGAATCATTCCAAAGGTGTCTAGGCTCAAGACAAAAGAGTAACATTTGGGAACAGACTGAATCCTGAGAAGTGGAACCAGTAGAGAACATGCAGTGGGTTTGCCCAAATCTCAAGGGTGATGAATCTCTAGGCTGGAACCATTTGTCCCCTGGGCCTGGGGTTCCACCAGCCACCACTTCTGGCCCAACAGCCCACCCTAAGAAGGCCCCAGCTTGGCCTCTGCAGCTGACCCATTGGGAAGTCACAGAGACTGGTGGAAAGGTCTCAAAATGGAGAGTCCAGGGACCAGATTCTCACCCTGTCTCTGCCAGGTGTCCTGACCCGGGCTCTGAAGTCCTGCCAATCACCAGCCACATGCACCTGGTGATGCTTCCTTCTTGCTTTGGTCTCTATGACATTCAGATCCCATGTGCAGCCCCGGCCCCCTGTCCCTCCCCACAGTTAAACTATGTGACTTCATCACTTGGTTCCCCGCATGTTATAATTTCATCTGCCCTCCTCTTTTTCTTCTATTCTTATTTTCTCTTCATCCTGACCCATCCTTCTCTTTATTCTTTATTTTAATGGGTGGTTTTCATTTTTTAAAAGATTTATTTCTTTGAGAGAGAGAAAAAGAGAGCACAAACAAGGGGGTGGGGCAGAAGAAGAGGGAGAAGCAGACAACCCACTGAGCAGGGAGCCCAATTTGGGACTCGATCCCAGGACCCTGAGATCATGACCTGAGCCGAAGGCAGACTCCTAACCTACTGAGCCACCCAGGTGCCCCTGGTTTTTGTTTTGTTAGCTGACTCCAATAATTTGGGAATGAACTGGAACACAAGGAAACCAGTCAATAAATAAGAGTTACTGGTAACAGCCATCGTTCACTGGTCATTCCCTTAGAAATAACACTAAATTAAGCCCTTTCTCCTGTGATCACTTACTTCAATCTTCTCAAAGCCTCGTTACAACTAACGTAATGGAAGATCTACAATTAAATCCATTTTTTTGTAGATCAGGAACTACAGAACAGCAGGATGATGGAATTTAACCAAGATCAGCCAGCGTCTGAAACCCCAAGTGAGATTACTAGCATTTACTATCACAAGCATATTACAGATCAGGTTGCAGAAAACTCATTCAGCTGCAGCCTGTTTTCCACACCATCATGTTTGCATTATCCAAGCTACACACTATGGCCCTGCCCCGTCTCATTGAGGTGAAGCCCAGTGAAGTGCTGTACCCCAAGCATTTATGGCCTCCTGGCTTCCAAACGCTATGCCCACCAGGACCTCGGAGCCAACAGAGCAAGTGCCGAACAAGATGGGGGCTACTGAGGAAGAGTGGGGCCCAGTCCTTCTGTACTTCCTGCTGGAAGCAAGGCGATCCCATTCTACTCGTTTCAGACCCACAAAAGCCCTTAAGTTGTTAAGAAAATGTCAAGTGCCGGGGGAGCCTGGGTGGCTCAGTGGTTAGCGTCTGCCTTCAGCTCAGGTCATGATCCCAGGGTCCTGGGATCGAGTCCCACATCAGGCTCCCTGCTCAGCAGGAAGCCTGCTTCTCCCTCTCCCACTCTCCCTGCGTGTATCCCCTCTCTTGCTGTCTCTCTCTCTCTCTCTCTCTCTCTCTCTCTCTCTCTCTCTCTCTCTCTCCTTCTCTCTGTCAAATAAATAAATAAAATCTTTAAAAAAAAGAAAAAAAAGAAAATGTCAAGTGCCTTCCACGTGTTCAAGGGTTGACCTCCATTTTTCCCCACAAAACCAGCCTCCCTTCCATGCAAACTGAAGCTTTGTCCATACTGCAAGCAATTGAATCTGCCTGGAGTCTGTCCAAGGGGGCAGAGACGGAGTTTGTGGGTACCCTATGCTCCCCACACCCTCCCAGGACTCCCACCCCCTCTATCTCACATGTACCTATGTCCACGCATGTGCACACACAGCATACGTGAACGCACACCCCACACACACACACGTGCACACACACCATCTGCATACACATTCCCCTTTAACTCCCTCCCTGGAGCTGAACCACTGGTCCACAAAGACTTTGGGGAGCACAAGACACTAAGCAGTCCGCCAAAATCCTCCTGGCAAGCTCAGGCCATAAGGAAATCAGATTGATTCCTAGAAGACACGTGGGGAGAAAATACACACAGGTCATGTCTACACGGTACCAGAAACCGCTCTCACTGATACATGCAGTCCTTAGCTGGAAATAGATCAGAAAATAAAAATGCAGGGCGGAAGAGCATTCCAGATACACTCCAATCCCTTCTGGCTGGTGCGCAGATGTGAGTCGCAGACAAGCCAACAGGGAAGTGGGAACTTCGGTCCTCGGGTGCGGACTGTGGGGCTGGATCAGAGACCTCTGGACAGCTGGCTCCTGTTACAGATGAGGACACTGAGTCTCAGAGGGCTCACCGTCCACTGTCTGCCATCAACCTAATCTGGAGCCTCCCCAAACACAGGATCCCCATACCTCTGAGAATTTCTGGAAGCTTCTTTCAGATGAAGGACTCTAGGCACCCTCCTCGCTCTTCTCTTTCCTGGTCTACTCGGTCCTGACAGCCACATTGGAGCATAGCAGAGCCCTGGGCTGGACAATTTGCTCCCATCTCAAGCCCTTGGTCTCCCATCTGTGCAATGGGAAGGCTGCATGGGTTCCCTCCCGGTTCTGCTGCTCCCTGACCCTGTTCCACCCCATGGAGCCAGTAAAACTATGACACTCATGAAGTCTGCTTTCTGTTGCCTTTACGTCCCCCCTTCTCAAGACTTGCTTCTCGATCTTGCTCCCACCCCCACAGAAAAGCCCAAAGCCCTAGTACTATCTCAGCTTCTCGGTCTTGGAGAAAAGACCCTTAGGAACAATAGCTCATGAAGCATAAGAAACCAGAGCCCAACAGAGTGCAGGAAATGATCAAGCCCAACCCTAAAACCAGGCCATCTGAGTCCCAACTCAGCATCCTCCCCAGGCCACCTCCACTGCCTCCGGGTGTATCCTACCAGGCCTGTGATGCCCCGCACTCTGCATGCCCCCTTCTCGGCTTCCTGGGGCCAGGCATCTGGCACAAGCACACATTCCAGAATGTTTGATAGATGCAGATAAGCCCTGTGTGGGAGACGCCCCCAAGCCTCTGACTCTGCCAAATCTTGTCCAACCCTTGGTGCCATGCCTGCCCCCGGGGGACCCATGCTGCAGGAACTTAGACCACCTTCCAGGGACACCATCTAATGTCTTGGCTCACGACACCATGCTCCTCTCCACTCCTGATGGGAGCTGCCCTGTTGCCACATGGCAAAAGACACTCCAAGCCTAGACCCTCCGCAGATCCATGCATGCACCACCTGGAAGGAGGGTAATTATTGCCCAGTGGGGCAAAATTGGCCAACAGGAGGCTCTCCCAAGGGCTGTCTTCTGAAGAAAGAGGTGACAGCCTCTGGGACACCTGTCCCCTCCACCCCTCCTGCTGAGCCCACATCAGCTTCTCAAAGAGGCTCTGCCCTCCTCACTCCTTCACTACTCTGTCCCTCTCTTGCTCCCTGGGACCCCCTCCTCTCTCCTAAAGCCGGAGCAGGCTCTGCTTTCCCAAGAGCCCAGACTAAGACCTTCAGTTGACTTCCGTGTCTCCTCTGCACTCACAGGACATTGGCAGAGCCCCTGTTGCATGCCCAGCAGAGCCCTGTTGCATGCCAGGTGCTGTGCATGGGGACCAAGAGCAATAGCACACAGCCTCCCTGCCACCCCCCAGGGGCTGGTGGGCCCAGCGGAGAACAGACACACAGAAAAACAGCCACAAGGAGGCTGGTGACACTAAGTTCATCTCTTTCTGCTAGAATTTCCACCTGAGTACCAAACCCAGTTGGACCCATACATCTGGGCAGAAGGAGACTGGGAGCAGAGAAGTTTCCCCAGACTCTGGTTGGGCACACCCCTGCCTCCTTGCCCCTCCCAGATCTACCCTGCGGCTGCAATTTAAGGCCCACAAAGGCCCATGGCATCACCTGTGCAGGCTCATCCTCCCAAGGACGATGACATCACTTAGGAGAAATGCCTTTGAGATAAGAGACAGCTAGGGGTGAACAAGTGGGAACTCTGTGCCTCAGTTTTTCCATCTATAAAATGGGTAAAGTACAGTCATCCTAACTTCCTGTCCCAAGTTAAAAATGAAAAGGTGCATGAAGTGTTCAGACCAGGACCTAGTACCTAGCAAGAGCTCAATAAATATTCATCCTTATTATTCACCTGTTCGTCCCAGGACACACAAGTGCACGAACACACACACACACACACACACACACACAAGTGAATCAGATTTGCATCCCTATGAGAATAAAGTCCCCACTGTCTCTCACAAGCTATCTCTCTGCCTTCACGAGGGGCTATGAACTTCCCCCATTAACTGTGCTCCAGGCCTGCTGGCCTTCACACACACCAGGCCCACTCCTACCCCCAGGGCCTTTGCACTTGCTCTTCTAGCTGTGCTTCCCTCAGAGAGATGGCCAGCTTCTCACCCAGCAGCTCCAGCTCGCACCTGGCAGAGCCTCCCTCCCCGCCCACCTGGTCTAACCCAGTTCCTGCCTCTCCTCCTACCTCTCCAGAGCATCCTCTTCATTTCGGTTTCCTTACACAGCTCCAGGACCTGAAACATGCTGGTTCGTTAATAGTCCACTCCTTTAATGCCTGCCTCCCGCTTGGCTACAAACTTCCTGTGAGCTGATCCGGTGTCTGGCTTGCTTACTGCCGTGTCCCCGACACCTCAAATGGTCCCTGGCACAGAGGAGGCCCTCCGTAAGCACGGCTGAGTGCACAGACAAACACGGTGCTGCCGGACTGACAGCGCAGGCAGATAGTGAGGCTTTCTAGAACAGAGAAGAACATTCACCCCCTCCCCATCCTGCCTGTCTGAGCTGATCTGCTGGAGAGGAGGATGGCGCAGGGGAGGGAGACACAAGGGGAAATGGGAAGAGTCTAGATCTTAAATATCTGCCCCCAACACACACACACACACACACACACACACACACACTGGCTCCTAGGGCCCTGGAATCAGGCACCTGGAGTGGAGGGTAAGCACGGGAGAGTGCAACAATGGAGGGGCCATCTCAGCCCCAAGGAAGAGGGTATAGACCAAAAGTCCACTGACTCCGCCCACCACCCTGCACAGCAACGGCCCAGAGAGTTGGTCTTTTGTTCTTTCCACGGTGGATATACCAGAAAGACCTTTGCTCCTGGCCCCAGCTGAGGCCTGATGTGTCACCCTGGCCCTCCAAACTTCGGGGTCCCAAAGGACCACCTGTCCACTGACGACCGTGAGCCAGACCCGGAGCTGCGCCTGCACCACGCACCGCAGCCCACGTGGCGCCACCCGACTACCAGCCACAGCAGGGCCGAGGCTGCCGTGAAGGACGTGGCTGACGGCTGCGGCGGGCCCAGGGACAGCAGAGCCCTCCTTCCCAACCCACGGTGAAAGCGCCCCCGAGACGTTCTGGGGCCCGCCGCAAACGGGCCTGGGAGCCTGAGCACATGGTGCCTGCAAGCCTTTTCCATGAATCAAGAGAGACACCTGGTGGCTGTCATGAGCGCTCCTGCCACCTGCTCCGCGCCGCCTTCTGGGCTCCTCGGCCCAGATCCCATGGCCCCGGCTGGTGTGCCCAGCCTGACCCCACCCTGCCCTCTTCCCAGGGACCAGCTGTCTTCCTGGAGGACTTCAGAAGTCCTGCCAAGCTGGTGGGGGATCTCAGCTCTGAAACCCAACCCACGTGGAGCCCGGGTGTCTTGAGTGGAGATGGTGATCCCGCTCCAGAGAGTATCTTATGAGCAGAAGAGGGCAAATATATTTCTTGCTAGCAGGATTTCCCCCTGCGGGAACCCGCCGACGCCTTGCCCCGGGTCCAGGAGGCCCTGCCCATCCCCTCTCCCTCCCCATCCAGGGGAGCTGGAAGGCCAACCCCCCCCCCAGAGCATCCCCAGGTCCCGTCCCCCAGAAACACAGCTCCCGTTCATCGGACTCCAGGTCCGGATAAGGTAGGAACATGGTCCTTCATCTTTGACTGGACCAGAACCTTCTGGACTTTCTCCCAGCATGGTCTGACATGTGAATTAATTTTTTTTTCAGTGAACGAAGACTTTTAATGCATGGATGCATTAAATGGGTTCTGCATGGATGCATGGTGGGTTCTGCAGAAGATGTACAGGTGGGTTTTTTTAATTGCGGCAAAATACACACAACAAAATGTGCCACCTTAACCATTTTTTTAGTGCATAGTCCAGTGGCTTTAAGTACATCTGCCTTGCTGTGCAACCATCCCCACCATCCATCTCCAGAACTTTCTTGTCTGCCCCCAGCAGAAACTCCATCCCCATTGAAGACTCACTCCCTGTCCCCTTCCCCACCCACTGGCAACCCCCCACTCTTCTTTCTGTCTCTAAGAATTGAACCAGTGAAAACAGTGAATTAAATTGCATCTATTTTACGTTTGTCTTGCCTGCCCTCATGATGTGATGGGATTTCTCTGGTCCCTGCACACAGATGCATTCTGGTCCCAGCACTGAGCACTGCCTGACCCCGGAGGAGTGTGGATACACTTGTTCCTGCATTTCACGAACATTCTTGGAGCCTCCTGAGATGGCTGGTGCATCTGGTGCTGGAGACACGTCTGGGAAGAGCATAGCCATGCCCCCTAGAAGCTGGCCCTGCAGCCAGTGAGAAAAACATTAACAAGTCACAATGCAAACATTTACATACTTTTACGATTGGGATGTGGCTCTTTGGCAACGCTCAGGGAACTAGGAGGGCAGGTGTATCTAGCCGGGGAAATCAAAGAGGCTTCCCAGAGTAAGTGTCATGTCAACGGAGTCCTCCCGAGACAAAGAGAGTGTCAGATGAAGGAAAGAAAACAGAAGAAGCAAGAGGTATCAGCTTCTTGCTGCTGCTGTAACAAGTATTCTCCAGGGCAGTGGCTGGAAGTGACACAGACCTGTCCCTCCTCTGGTTCTGGAGGTTAGAGGTCCCCACATCCAGATGTCAGCAGGGCTGGTTCCTTCTGGAGGCTCTAGAGGAGAACTCACTTCCTTGGCTTGGCCAGCTTCTAGAGGCCACCTCTGTTCCTTGGCCAGTAGCCCATTCTCCATCAGCAAAGCCAGTTCAGTTCAAAGCACCTCCCCCCTCTCCTCTCTCTCTCTCTTCCACTTCCATCATCACATCTTTTGCTCTGTCCCAATAATCCTGTCTACCTGCTAAGTCAGAAATGCTGGACATGGACCTGCCCTCCCGGTTCAAACAAGTTCTCTGGGTGATTCTCTGGCCCTTCAACTGTGAAGGTGCTTCCTCTCCAGGCCCCTTCCTTACCCTACCGACCCAGAGCTCAGCTGGGCTCATTCAGGACCAGCCTCTGTGTCTCTTCCAGGAAGATCCTCACCACTACACCCCACGGGGGCTCTACACAAGCCTCATGGAGGGTCAGCGACATCCCCCAGCTTCTCTCTAGCCTGGGAGCAGGAGCAAGACTTTGACCTAGCACTCTCCCCATCACTGTGCATGTGTGCTCTGTATATGTGTGTGTGCATGTGTGCATACGTACGTGTGTGCATGCTCATGTGCATGCATGACCACACGTCTCTCCACCCTCCCCGCTCCCGAGCTCCAAACTCCTCCGGGCGGAGACCAAGTCATAGCAGTGGATTCAAGAAACAGAGAACAGATGCTAGTCAACCAGATGTTAAGTACAAGTGACTTCCCCTATATGACTTCCTGGACCACTGATGTGGATTCCAAGCACGCTCTCGGGATGGAGAAGGGGCACTGACCTTACTCAACGACCATGGTGGCACCTTCCTCGGTGGCTTTGGAGGACCCGGCACAGCTGATTGGCAAAGAGAAGGGCTTCATCGGTCCTCAGGGCTGGGATCACGGGGCTCCATCCCACGCAGGTGCCACGGTGCTGCTCTCTGGCTGAACTGCCCAAGCAGAGACAGAGTCTGGTTTCTTCCATGATTTTCCAACTGTGCTCCATGCAGCCCCGAGAGTGTCCACGGAGGAGAGGGGAGGCGAGGGCCACAGACAGGGTGGGCTGCAAGCTCCCAGCCACCCAGTCTTTGTTTCCTCCACAGCATCTCTGTGTGTCCAAGAAGAAAGAGAGCGATGCCTGTCGCAGAGAGGCAACAAATGTGAAGCAGCCTCATTCGTTCGTGTGTCGGGAGCCTCGTTTGCTGCCCTGGCCATGCTCTGTGGAATACTGTACCTCCTGCACCCTTCCAGGGCTTCTCAGACAACCCCAGCATCTTCCAGACATTTCTGGCTACTCAGGTCCAGTCCCATCATTCAGCAATGTTAACACTCGTCTGTTCTTCTTCCCCACATGTGCATCAGGCTTCCTCCCACAGGTCTCGAAGTGGGGAGATGGTGGTCTTCTGGGCCTTCCAGGACCCTGGCCCCTCTGCTGTGTTTGGGGTGGGGAGGACAGACAGCGTGAAGGAAGAGGGGTTGCCTTGCTAACAAGCAGCCCACTGTCAGTGGGTCTGGCTCAGATCTGCGCTCAGTCGGCCATGGGGGGGGTGGTGCTTGCAAGGAGGGTGCAGGTGTCGGTCGGGATGAGGAATGACCTCGGCCACATCAGGCACCCCAGAGACCTCACCTGCCTGAGGCATGTCATCCCTCACGTCACAGGCTGATGGGTGTGGGCTGTTCACCTCCGACTGTCTGGATATTGCTCCGGCAGAAGGAAAGAGAGACACAGCAGGCACACCAGCTATGCATCACTTTGGCCCAGAAGTGACTAAGTCACTTGGCCAGACCAATCAATAGCCCCCAACTAAACTTAAAGGGAATGCTAGCACCGCCTCATAGAATGTTCAGTGAGAACCAAGTGCCTTTCCCCAGCGTGCAAACGTGGTGGAAACCTTCCCCCAGACTCATCCATACTGGGGGACCCACAGAGAAAGGGACCACCAATGGGCTCTGCTCCCGCCCCCTTTCTGGGTGTGGGTGGCTGTTCCTCTAGTGGCCCTCACATACCCAAGGTCCAATTTTTTCCCCCACCTTCTCCCCCACGGAGCCACAGAATCCTTGGGGCTCCTCCCAGAGCCACAGAGAACTGGGGGAGAGAGGCACGTGTCTTACACCTGCAGAATTCTCGAGACCAGAAACAGACCACAGCCGTGTCAAGTTCTCCCCACAAACCCACCAAGCCCATTGCAGGCCAGTCTGATGGCAGGGGCCAGAGCTCATGAGCAGACCCACAGCTTAGCAAGGCAGGAGCAGGGAATGTGCCCCCCAACCCACCACCACTCCCAACCTCCTCCTGTGATTTCTTTCCTGCTCTCTAAACTTGCTCTGGAGACGGTGGAGGGGGCGGGGCCCGAATGCCACAGGGAGATGCTGGGAAAAGCTATTTACCTCGAATTCAACTCCTTCCCCTCCACTATGAGGGGCCATAGACCCAAGGACGGGTGGAAAGCAGAGACAATATACTTGGAGATATTGCAGGTTTGGTTCCAGACCACTGCAATAAAGCAAATATTGCAATAAAACAGTTAAAATTAAATTAAAACAATTAAAAATATAACAATAAAAAACAACAAAAAACAAATAGAAAATGAATTTTTATTACTTCCCGGTGCCTAGAAAAGTTAGGCTTCCACTACACTGTACTCCATAGAGTATGCGATAGCATTATGTGTTAATTTTAAAAATACCTCATTAGTAAAAACTGGTAGCCATCATCTGCGCTTTTAGGGAGTCATAATCACTGATCACAGATCACCATTAACAAACACAAGCATGAAAAAATTCAAAATATTGCAAGCATTGCCAGAATGTGACCCAGAAACACCAAGCAAGCAAATGCGGTTGGGAAAACAGTGCAGGAAGACTTGCTCGATGCAGGGCTGCCCCAAACTGTCTAGCTGGGAAAAAAACACAGTATCTGCAATGATTCATAACGTGAAGCCCGCCAAAACGAGGTACGCCTATACCGTTTGGTTCCAAGGGGGCGGGGTGGGGGGGTGCGGGTGCAGAATTGACAGCTCTCTGTGCAATGCGAGGTAGCTTCTTTCCCCAGTCAAAGCAATAGGGGGACAAAATCCCCCTCCCTACCCTGTTGCACCAAAGCCCTCCATAGGAGACGTCACCAGAATGACACGTTCTGCAATTAGCGGCGATGGTCACACAACCTGGGGACCATTACACACTTTAAAGGGGCGCACTTATGATATACGAAATCTATCTCAATGCTTTCAACGTGAGTGGGAAAAGATGTCACCAGGAGAAAGGATTCTAAGACTGAAAAGACCTTAGAGCCACCAGGCCCGCTGCTGTGTAGACCTTGCTACCCGGGCTGCCCATGCGCTGTGGCCGCCGGGGTTCCCCGGGTTATTAATGGGGCACTACTGCCACCTAGTGTTCATAGGGGTGAACAGCAAGAAAATCAGACGGGGGAAGTTTCCGGGGGTGGAAGGCAGGAGAGGGGCTGGGACAACCCCCACTCCTCTCCTGCCCCCTCAGAATGTTCTCACCTTCCCTCCTCCCATAACTACACCCCGGCAGGGTGCAGGGGTTCAAAATAGCCATTGCCTGATTCTTGGGCAGGTGCATAAATAAAACTTGGTGAGGACCATTCAAACCCACTTCTTTGTGATTATACTAACAAAATGCGGGCAGTTCCAGGCCTAGAGAACTCCTGGACCTGCTGTGAGCCTCTGGACCCCTTACTGCTTCTAGAAGCTTCTGTGGTTGTCTCAACTGAAAATGAAGGGTGCGGACTTATCGGGAGTTGCTCACTTAGTGCTGACCTGGCCAGGTGGGCTCTCCCGGTGAGGGGGGCAGACCAGGGGAGGCACTGGCATCCCTCCCCATCTACAGTACCCACAGACCACCTCCAACACGATCCCTGGCCCTGGGGCCAAAACATAGCTAACTGTTCATGAGGAGAGCCAGAAATCGAGACAATATGTGAAATCCTTCAGGTTTTACTTTGTCGCTGGTTTCATATTTTTCAAAGTCTTTGACCAGAAAATCCATCCCTTATGAATTATTCCTTCCGGAAAGGCATAACCTGCTTGGAAAACATCAGACAAACCCAAAGTATGGGTCATTCTACACAACAACTGGCTTGCGCTTCTCAAAAATATCAAGATGAAAAAAGAAAAAGAAAGAGTAACTTTGAGGATTAAAGCCAAATAGAGACAGGACAACTAAACTCAGCACACAGTCTTAGATTAAGTGCTAGATCAGGCGAAGGAGAAAAAAAGACTGCCAGAAAGGACAGATTGGGAGAAAATTGCCTAAACTTAATCATGTCTGTTAAAAATTAGATAATGGTATTGTATCAAAGTTGACTGCACTTTGGTAGAGAACACCTTCATCCTTATGTTATACACACTGACGGGGTTAGGGGAGAAGGGCATGATGTCCACAGCTAACTCAACTGGTTAAGGGAAGAAAAATATCTACCTACTGAAAGCAAAATGTGGCAAAGTGACAATAGTCAGTATTTCTACTGTGTTGCAACTAATTGGTCTTCATACTATTGTCCTATACCGTTATTATACTATTGTTTATACTATTGTTGTAACAATAAGTTGGAAATTTTTTAACTTTTTTAAAGATGTATTTATTTGAGAGAGGCAGGAGGAGAGAGGGCAAGAGAGAGAGCATGAGTGGGAGGGAGCAGCAGAGGGAGAGAGAGGGAGAGAATCTCAAGCAGACTCTCTGCTGATCATGGAGCCCCCCGTGGGGCTCGATCTCACAACCCTGAGATCTTGACCTAAGCCAAAGTCAAGAATCAGACGCCTGGGCGCCTGGGTGGCTCAGTGGGTTAAAGCTGCTGCCTTCGCCTCAGGTCATGATCCCAGGGTCCTGGGATCGAGGCCCACATCGGGCTCTCTGCTCAGCGGGGAGCCTGCTTCCTCCTCTCTCCTCTCTCTCTGCCTGCCTCTCTGCCTACTTGTAATCTCTCTCTCTGTGTCAAATGAATAAATAAAATCTTTAAAAAAAAAAAAAAGAATCAGATGCTTAATGACCAAGCCACCCAGACACCCCAACTTTTTTTAAAGACAAAAAGATCCGGCCAAGGGACCACCAGTTTCCATCCTCAAGGTTAAGTGCCCTCTCAGGGGCTTGCAGGTCCGACTTGGTATGGAACAGGGCAGGCTGGCAAAGCCAGGGTGTAGGAGAAGCCCTAACTCTGGCTCATCTCACCTCTTTGTCTGCTCATCGCTGTCCCTTCCCCTTGGTCAGTGGGAAGATGACTTCCTCCTGTCCTTCCCTGACTCACAGGCGGGTCCAAGGCGCTGTGCTGCACAGGGGACAGTCCCAGAGCTATGATCAGGTGTAGTCCCAGCAATGCCTCCAAGTTCCCAGGCAACCCTGAGTGAGTCCCAGTTTCTCTGCTGGTAAGATGGGGCAGAAGCCAGAACAAGGTGTCTTCTAGGGATAGGGGGCAGGCCCTGCACAGAGAAGGCCTAGGAGGATCCCCTGACCCTTGGAGTCACCTCTGGGGGGCAGGAGTGTGGGGAGGAGGGGAGGAAGGAAGGCACACACCCCTGCCTCCATCATATCAAAGTCAGCTTGCCTGGTCCTTTGGCTGCTTTGCATCATTATAGGGTGGGCAGTGGGGAACAAGAGCTAATAAATCCTGACCGCAGGGTGGCAACCAGGGGAGAGGGGCGGACAGGTGCCTTGGCCAGCCCCTCAGGGTGTACCAGCTCAGAGGGAAAGCTGATGGAAGCATCCACCTTACTCCCTCCCTGATCGTCTCAATATGGGCAGTCGCCCCAAATCTCCTTGGCTTCCTAACAAACCTGCAGGCTCAACTCCATTGGTTTCTTTGGTCACATTTGAGTTTTGAAGGCACCTGACCTTGACTGGGTCTTCACACGCTGCACCCAGCTGCTGTCTCATGCTTCCTGGGGCTGCTGAGGCCCCTGGGGTTGGGGGTCCTTGCATTTCAGGCTTTGGAACTTCGAGCTAGAAACCAGGTCAGCCCGAGAGCCTCTCCCTCCCTCTGCCCCACATCTGATCAGTCTCTCAGATTATTCCGCAGCCCGGATCTCTTCTGCACCCTGCTGCATGGTCCTCGGACTTGCCTTCCAGAACAACTTCAATATCACCTGTCTGCTCGTTGGTCTTGGCTCTGAGCGGCTTTCCTACTGCAGACAGCACCACTTGTTGGAGAAAGAGAGAGAGAGAGAGCAAGAGAGGGGGGAGGGGCAGAGGCAAAGGGAGAAGCCGACTCCCCGCTGAGCAGGAAGGCGGATATGGGGCTGGATCCTAGGACCCTGGGATCATGACCTGAGCCAAAGGCAGACACTTAACTGACTGAGCCACCCAGGGGCCCTTAAGTCAAAAGAGATGCTTAAGGATAGAGAACAAACTGAGGGTTGGTGGAGGGAGGTGGGTGGGGGATGGGCTGGATGGGGGATGGGCATTCAGGCGGGCACTTGATATGATGAGCACTGGGTGTTGTAGGTAAGTGATGAATCCCTGAGTTCTCTCCTGAAACCAATACTACCCTGCATGTTAACTAACTAATTTATTTTTTATTTTGAAAGAAAAAGAAATAGAAATGTTCAACGCTGTCCTAAAGCACAGGCTCCACGCCACCCTGGGGGCTTCATAAAAGGGGAGAACATACCAGAAACTCTATTTATATGTGTTTTATGTCTCACTCCTTGTTCATTGCTTTTGGGGGTGTTTTCTGTGGAGGACCTGTGCATGTCACTTACAGATATCAAACATACGTGCCTTGGGGCTGCCTGCTCAAGTCTTTGACCCACAGGGATGCACAATCCGTAAAGCCTATTGATCGCTGCCGCTCTGAAGGCGGAGACTCTGTTTTGCCCGAAGTCACCCAGTGATGGAGCCAAGGGTCAAGATCTAGACTGTCAGGCCCCCGAATCAGCACGCCCTCCCCGCTGACAGGCCGCCCGGGGACATGTGGAAACATCAGGAACAAAGTGAGCAGTTAACAGATTCAGATAAGGCCTTTTGCGAAGGGAGGCAGCCCCGCTTCGAGGAGGGGGTCTCGTGTCACTGGGGGCTCCATCAGTGGACCTCCTCGTGGCTAAAATTCACCCCCACCCCGGGTGCACCCATGGCCACAGCCCTGTAACACTGCTCCGGGGGGGCCGCAGAGAGGGGTAGAGGGGACACGGGTGAGAAGTCAGGAAAGCTAGGCTGGAGCCTGGCATAGTCACTAATGTCCCTCTGTGGGGTCCTGGCCTCCCTCTCCTGGTCTATACTGGCGACTGGGCTTGGCAATGCGGGGGGTCCATTTCCTGCTCTTGGAGCACTAACTCTCCCGGTGGGTGACCTGCCCCACCCCTGCTGACCCGCCCAGACACACCTCCTGCGTGACAGCAAGATGTGGCCAGACGCTCCCTTCATGCAGGGCACCTCACCCGCCATTCCAGCCACCCCTGTTTTCTCAAATCAGCACGGTTTTATTTTCAAGGGAGTCCATTTACTTCCTCTGGGGAAAGAATCTCAGAAAGTTATAATAATAAAGCCCCGAGTTGGGTAATACAGAGTTGCATATTACCATCTATTATTGTTCGTTGAAAGAATGAAGTTATATAAAATGTGATCCTCCTAGAAAATTCTGGATTTGTCCAGAAGCTTCTTTCAGCTGTCAGACCAGCATAAATTCCATGGACCCCCTCAGCTCCATCCAAAATACCAGAAATTGAAAACCACAAGCGAGGATGCTGGCCTGGGTAAGCACCATTGTGAATGCACTGGGGCGGGGAGTGTTTTTTCAAGTGGCTTGGAACCCACTCTGGAAAGTAGTTCACAGTGTAGACACTGTCACCAACACCCATTCACACAAGCTCACGCTTACGAGCAAACCCATTACTTTTGCCCTTTCACTCATGGGCCACACGGAAGACAGATAGAAAAAAATGATTTAAAATTTTTGTTTAAAAATTTTGACTCCATCATTGGCTTTCCCAGAGGCAACACTCAGATACAATGCAATTCAAACGCCCAAGCTCAGGGGTCACCCTGGTGTCACCTGAAGGGGAACGGGGTGGGCCATCATTGGGGGTTCTCGCCCACCCTCGGCTGAGCTTCCATAGCTCGGAGCCCCAGCCTGGGGGCTTCTGTGCTCTGTTCTGACAAGTGGGCGTGCTAAAAGCTCTTGTCGAATTTTCTTTTTCCTCTGCATAAAGGGAAATCTGGTCTCCGACCATTAGCATTATGCCTGCTGATTGGGACGTTGGAGAGAAGACACCAGTGACTCTGGATGGGGCTCTCTAGACAGGAAGGACAGAGCCCTGCCCTCTCTCAGTCACATCAGCTCTGGGACCAAGCTGGCAAGAACTTCAAGAGCAAGAAGGGTCCATTCGCTAGCCCCCTCCCCAGACCTGTATCCCAGCGCCCAGTCTCTTGAGACAGGTGGACAGACACAGACAACTCCCCCCGAGAGAAAGGTCTGTTGAAAGGGGGAGGTAGTATTTATTCCCATCTTCCAGAGGAGGGGAGTGGGAGCACAGAGAGGTTGAGTAACAGGCTCAAGGTCACACAGGCAGGAGTAGAAGGGCCGTCCCCTCTTATCAACTCCCAATGGACCCTCCTCCACAGGCAATGTCCCCCTGACGCCTACCACCCCCTCCCTCACCTGGTCAAGGATCTGGGCAGCCCCCTTCTGGGGTGGGATGGTCCCCCAAAGATTTCACAAGGTTTATGAACCCAATGAGAATGTTCCCATCCCACCTGGGTCACAGTGTTTATACCTAAAGCCTGAGCCCTCGATTTCTAGAGCCGAAAGGAAAAATACCTCCCAGTCCAGTCTGGAAGTCGTCCCTGCCCAGAAAAGAGACCAAGACAGGCCAGTCCAGCCCCTGCGAAATCCCACCCCCTGCCCAACCCAGCGCAAGACCAGAGCAGGAGGCCAGCTCACCCAGAGACATGTAGGACCAGTCCACCTGGTCCTGCCAGGCCAGAAACACCTAAGGTGGCCCCCAAGAAGCCCAGAGCTCAGCCTGGCCCTATCAAGCAGCCCAGCCCAGCCACTATAGAAGTCTGGTGTGGAGCCTTCCAGAGCCCAGCCCTGTGCTTAGCACAGCCCAAGAAATATTCAACCAAGTGTCAGAGCCAAGACCAGGCCAGTCCACCATAAAACCTGAGCTGCTTAGCAGCATCTTAGCCACTGCCCAGCCTGAGGCATCCACCTCCTCCCAGGAGCCAAAGCAGCTCAAAGCTGCACCAGCGCCCCCCAACCCCCACCCCCACCCTGCAGCCCACCCCAGAGGGCCCCACCCAAACACCCTTAACAAAACAGCCCAGTCCCAGCCAGCCCCCCTCTACACAGCCCAGCCTGGCTAACTAGCAGCAAGGGGACCTTCCTCGGGGAACAAGCAGGAGGTCTGGGCCTTGGTAGGCAGAGCAAGCTGAGCAGACCTTCTCCAAGCTTCCAGCTGCAGCCCCCAGCAGGCTGAGCTGTCTTGAAGCAGACAGGGCCATGCCCCCTCCTCCCCAGGGTGGTGAAGGTTCCCGGGGAAGGAGCTAAGAATGTCAAGAAAACCAAATCTCCTACTCTGGACTTCAAGGTTTTCTGAGCAAGAACCCAGCATCTGGTGGCTTCTCTGGGTGGGGAGGAGCAGAGGGTCAGATGGGGAAGGGGGGTCCTGCACCTCAGAAACACAGCAAGGATCCTGCTGTGGAGACTCTCCGATCATCCTGGCTCTAACCAGAGCTGTGAGCCCCCAAAGTCCAGCACAACCCAAGGTGGTTGAAAGCCCAGTTGAGCGGCCTCTAGAAAAACCACAGGTGACTACACTTTGCCTTCCTCCTTCTGAGTCTGGGTAGTGGCTGGTCAACAGGACTGCCTCTGGGGTCAGATTATCTGAATTTGAGTCCTGACCCATCTACCTCCACCTGTGTGACCTTGGGCCACTGTCCCCACCTCTCTGTGCCCCCACTTCCCTCTGCTGTGAGATGGGAATAGATAGGATGCAATTCAAGGTATTTATTTATCTGCCAGTGTCACCCAGCCACCAACCATGCAGGACACACCTGTGCTGGGGCAGGGTCCCCAGAAGGGCCCTGCAAGGCCAGGAGCTGACCATTCTGGCGGACCTCAGAAAAATCCAGTGGCCAGGACACCTGGGGCCAGATGACCTCAGTGTGAACAGAGCCATTTGACAGAGGGGCCCCGGTTAGCTGTTACTACTCTATGTCAAGTTGTTTAGAGAATGGCCATTAGACCCCTCAGCCTGAATGAAAGACTGGGGATGATGTTCAGGTTAGAAATAAATGTGACTGTGGACCTAAAGCCATTTTTGGAACAAATGGAAAGCTCCAGAGCTCCTTGAAAGATTCCAGAGAAGGAAAGGAATGCCTGGAAAATCATTTTTTCCACTTTTGTTGGGATATAACTGACAGCACTCTATGCATCTAAGGTGCACACAATCATGGCTTGACTTACGGATGAGAAAGGATGACCACAAGAAGACTAGTTAGCATCCACCATCTCATATCGATTAAAAATATATTTGGGGGGCACCTGGGTGGCTCAGTCAGTTAAGAATCTGCCTCCAACTCAGGTCATGATCCCGGGGTCCTGGGATCGAGCCCCGCATCAGGCTCCCTGCTCACCCGGGGTCCTGTTTCTTCCTCTCTCTGCTGCTCCCCCTGCTTGTGCTTTCTCTCTCTGACAAATAAATAAATAAAATCTTTCCAAATAAATAAATAAATAATTGGCTCCAAATTGAGTTTATCTGTTGGATCTAATATTCCAAAAGCCTCTTCCAATGCCCCTCTTTTCTTAAAATGTTATTTTATAGGCTAGCCTTTTTGTGCACTGTATCAGTCAGCTTTTGCTGGATGGTGCCACTGTGACAAGCAGGCCCCCCATCTCGGTGACTCACAACCGCAAAGGTCAGCTGCGGCCACTGCCGTGGCATTGCTCTCTGAGTCTTCTCCGTCCGAGGCCCAGACTGAAACACCATCCCCATCAAGATCACACTTGTTGTGCTCACAGCAGCAGGAAAAGAGCAAGAGGGCCATTAGGAAGTCACGGCGCCCCATAAGCCTTTTGCCCTGTTGTGGTACACAGACCCTATGTTCACATGCCAGTGGTCAAAGCAAGTCACGTGACCACCCCCAATGTCGATGGACCTGGGATACATTTTCCTCCCACAAGAAGGCCGCCCTCAAATGGTAATGGACAGGATGTATGATTCCCTTACAGAAAGGGGGAATGAGCTGCTGGGAATAGAGATATAATCTTATCATGTTCCTCCAGGTGACTCTGAATCTCCTTTGGACAAAAATCCACTGAAAAGGCCTTTGAGGCTTTGCATTTACATGATATTCATTGTATACACCAACCTGGAAATACTACACCTCATACAATCTTGGACTTCCCAACCAGAAGCGTGCCTGACAAACAGGATAACATAAAGTCATAAATATCCTGCCTCTCTCACACTCCGTGTGTGTGTTTGTGTGTGTGTGTGTGTGTGTGTGTGTGCCCACTATAAAGGCAAGAATGCTTCCCATTTGGATGGAAGAGCTAAGTGCAAAGATATCCTATCATAGAACTAAAATAGAGAGAGAGAGAGTAATTATCACTTCTCTGATGACATGACTCCTTTCCAAGATTGGGAGCAAGAGAAGAGATCACAAATAAGAAGACCATCAGCTAAAAACACATGAAAGAACTGAAAAGAGTGCAATTAAAATGAGAAGGGAACTATTGGAGTGTGTAATTGCTGCCGAGATTATCAACAAAGTGTTGATTTCAAAGTCTTAGAAGAAGCTAAGACATGCCTAGTGGTGGGAAGTCCCCCGGGGACGAGCAGATTCCTCCAAAGGGGAAACTCAGTTCACATGAAAGGGAATGCCCAATTTTAAATGGTTCCATCTCACAGCGACCCAAGAAATGCAAGTTAAAACCACAATAAAGAATCACGAATCTGTTTTAAAGGAGCTCAGAACTCTTTGCTTTGTAATACGTGGTGCCGGGGAGGTTGTGGCAAGATCGGGATCTGGCGAACGTCACTGGAACGGCGTTCAAGGAGAAGAGCTTGACACGACCCCTTTGCAGACCATTCGGACAACATGCATCAAGGGCCTCAAAAATGCTCGGACCCTTTGACCCGATGATCCCACATGTGTGAATCCGACCTGAGGGTCTTATTCAAAAGAAGATAAAAAGCCATTTTTAAATGTGTGCTGCAGTTTTGTTTGTAAAATCTGAAAAAGAAATACAGTCTTGGGACAGAAGGAAGAGTCTGGTTTCCTGAGAAAAGAATGGGCTCCCATTCCGGCTGTGCAGCCTCCCTTTGTCCTTGCATGTCTCACCACCCTCTTCCGGCCTCCACTTTTCTGCTGTCCTTTGTAATAAAGGCCTGCGTTCACCTCCCCATTCTAGGGAAGGACTGAATGAAAGATAATACACAGCTGTTTTGTAGCTGAAAGTAAAAGGCATTTTTGTTATCCGTGTCATCAGAGTAAAGACTCAGGAAGAGCCCATGCGAGCAGCGATAGGAAAACATTAAGTAAGTTTATGATGCCTCAGCCCCTGGAGCACCAGGCAGCCATCCAGACTGTAAGTATGGAGATAATGGAATGATCTGGAAGAATGCACCTGATTTGGGTCAGACAGGAAACAAAAGGATGTTATGACAATGTGAAAACTATTGAGCTTTCACACACTTGAGGGACACCTGGGTGTTAAGCAGCTGCCTTCAGCTTGGGTCATGATCTCAGGTTCCTGGGATGGAGCCCCGTGTTGGGCTCCCCACTCAGTGGGGAGTCTGCTTGTCCCTCTGTCCTTCCCCCTGCTCATTCTCTCTAATAAATAAATAAAAATCTGGAAAGGAAGGAAGGAAGGAAGGAAGAGAGGGAGGGAGGGAAGGAGGGAGGAAGGAAGGAAGGAAGGAAGGAAGGAAGGAAGGAAGGAAGGAAGGAAGGAAAGAAAAGAAAGAGAAGACAACTATGCACTTGAACAAGAACAGGGAAGAAATTGGGAAGCGCGTAGGAAGTGAGAACAGTTTCCGTGTTCAGGTGATGGGTTGCAGGCAGCTTTCCTTCTGTTTCTCTTTATCTAATTATTGCCATGATTGGTTTGTGCCATAAGTAAAAGTGGGGGGTGGGGAGAATGGCTATGAATGTATGAAACGCCTCCCCCCATTTTCTGAGGGAACCACGTGCTTCATGACGTCTTCTGTGGACAGGATGGACTGTGGAAACTTCCCCCAGCTACCCCACACTCCGTCCCACAGTGCACCCTCACTGGATCCTAGTGTATTCTGTTTCATTCAATCTGAAAACTTTTACTGAGCAACTACTTTATAGCAATTACGGCAACTAAGAAAGAAAGGGGCTAACGGAGAACGTACCCCGGTGGGGGCCAAATCCTGGTCCTCTTGGGAGCAGAGAAGATCCACAGGGTAAAGGTGTCAGAACCCAGCACAGGGAGTGACACATAGAAGGTGCTCAATTAATATGTGTATCATTGAATTGAACTGAACTGTATTGAATGGGGGAAGCTTATTTCCAATCAACCTCTTCCACTCCAGCCCAGAATCAAGGAAGAGTGCTGGTCCTCTTGGGGAGCCCCGCGCCAGGCCCCCAGCCACCCTCTCCACCACGAGCTCGCCCAAACCTCGGGTCCTGGGAAGTGTGCTAGAAAGAGGCCCTGCCTGCGCCCCTAAAGACCTCCAGGTCTTTGATACTCGATAGATAAAAACCCCAGGCCTTGGGAATACAAACAAAGAACACTTCCCAATCTGTAAAGTCCCTTGTAAACACACACACACACACACACACACACACACACACACACACACACAGAAATAAGAAATGATCACACTCGGGTTTATATTTAATGACCCACTTTTATTGAAAAGAACCAAACTACCAGGGAAGAATATAAAATTCCAGGAGAAAAGGGCAAGCGTGTCTGCCTTGTCTCCTTTGTCGCTCATTCTCTGCAGGAGTGGAGATGTGTCATTCCTTCCTGCTCGTCTGAAGGGCCCCTGGTGATCAGTGACTGGTTAATCCTGTTAACAGTTTCCAGTACACCTCGGAAAGCCACTGGACAATCCATGTGGCCCATCAGAGGACATCTGGCAGCCCTCTGTGGCGAAGCCACCTCCCCACCACACTGTAAGGCCATGTTTGACTGGGGACGGCCACCTGTCTTTAAAAAACAAAATTCCTCTTATGCAAGGGAGGCTTGCAATACGTTTTTCTCTCCCTGCCCTTGTTATTCACTTTTATGCTAAAATAACATTTTATGGCTAAAAAACTCCAAACAAGGGCATCTGGGAGGCTCAGTTAGTTAAGCATCTGCCTTCAGCTCAGGTCATGGTCCCGGGGTTCTGGGATCGAGCCCCGCCTCGGGCTCCCTGCTTGGCAGGGATCCTGCTTCTACCTCTCCCACTCCCCTACTTGTGCTCTCTCTCTCTCCCTCTCTCTCATTCTCTCTCTCAAATAAATAAAATATTTTTTTAAACCCAAATATACTTCCAGCCACAGCACAAAACAGGGCAAAGTAAGCAAGGAGCCCACTGGGAAGATGGACCACCAGGGTCCTTCTCTGACCTGGTGGCAGGTACACCTTATTCCTCAATGGAATAGGGCTGTTTTGCCAGAGCCATGTTCCTGCCTTTACTACTCAAAAGTGCCCCCACTTCTACACTGGGGTGGCGCCATGGTTTGGGAGAGTAAAATAAGATTCCACAGTACTGGACCAGAGAAACCCCTTCCTTGCTCTCTCCTGTCTTTTGAACTCATTCGGCAGGATGGAAGCTCATCTCCTCCCCTAAGAACAAAGCTGGGTGTCCAAGAGTTCCAGGAAAGGGGAGCAAGGAAAGTTGGCCCCTTGGGGCAGGTTCCGTTGGTGACTTCAATTATAGGGTCTGTGACAGCTAGCTACGTTGCATGACAAACCATCCCAAACTTAGTGGCTTCAAACAACTTTTTTTTTTCCCCTAATGAACCCACAGTTTGGGCAGGGCTTAACCAGGGTAGCTCATTTCTGCTTCACTCCCTGTCTGTTGGGGCAGCTCCGAGGCCGTGGCAGGAATTCTCGGAGGCTCACTTACTCATACATATGTGGTGGTTGATCTTGGCCATCGGTGGAGCGGGGGGCCGTGCCTGAACCCCTGTACACAGCTTCTCAGTGTGACTGTCTGGTTCCCTCTCAGCACAGCCGCTGACTTAGAAGGGTGGGCATCCCAAGCTAGAGCTAAGTGGAGCTGAATAACCTTTTCTAATGGACTTCACCTCTTGATGGTGAAGCTTCTAGAAGGTTCTAGAAGAGCAAGTTTCTAGAAAAGCGTGTGGGGCTGGAGGTCTAGTAGAAGCCATTCTGGGGGAAGATAAGCTGCCACAGGGCATTGACGTTTCCATCCAGTTCCACCCAGCTCCTCAGGGAGGAGGAGGATGGAGAGAATTGAGAACAGAGCCACAGGAGTGATGGGGTCACAGCAGCCTGATGCACCAGCCACGCCAAGCATCCCCCAGCTGTCAGCTCATGGCAATAAGCTAGTCAGGGCACAAGCCTGGAGGAGGAGAATTAGGGCAGTCCCTGCCCCCAAGAGGCTGGACAAACAGGGCTCGCCCCCTCCTCCAGACTCTGCAGTCCCATATGGCCATAACCAGTGACTTCTCTTCTCTGTCTGCTGCCCAGTGTCTGTCTCCCCAAAACTCTGTCTGGGCACATCCTTCCAAGCTATTCCTTCTCTCCGACCTCCTCTGATCATTTCCCCTCTGCAAAATCAGATTTCTCTTCCCTCCTGCCTTTCCCAATACCCCAGGCCATCTTCCCCCTTCCCACAACTACCCCGCAACTACCACCACCTCCTTTCCCCAGCCCCAAGTTGTAAGGTTTGGATTCATCCAAAGATATGGCGGGCAGAGGAACAGGAAGACAAATGTCCCCCAGGAGGGACTACCAAGGGGCTCTAACTCCATCTGTGTAACTTTGTCTCTTAAACTGAGTGGTAGGTACCATGGTTGTTCATCTGTTATTTCATATCCTTCACTGTATCTAAATCATAAATATCTATTTTAAAGATCTTGGTGGGCTATCCATCCATCCCTAAATCCAGAGACCTGGGCCACATCCCAGACTTTCCAGAGCCACGGAAAGTCAGGTGGGACATCTACCCATAGCTGCTGTCCCCTCTCCCACCCCTGCTACCCACCCAGGGTGTTAACCACCGACTAATTCTGCCCTCCCTGACCATGGCGAATTCAACAAACATAATCAACTGATCCAAGATGGGCCAATGGAATTCTTCCACCAGGCATTGGGAATCAGAACAGGAAGGCAGCAAGGCAATGTGCCACAGCTGGCAAAGTACTGGGTGACTTAGGAGGAGCAAATAGATCACCCCAAGAAAGCCATCCTATGGAGAAAGGCAAGAAGGAGGTACCCACGTAGGGAAGGGGCTCAGATCCCTACTGCCCAGGTCTTGGTCCCCCTCCATTCCTGATGCCAAGCCATTTTCTGCCCTTCTTGGGTTCTGGGAGACACTTACAGAATTTTAGAATAAGCTCCAGATTTCTGGAAGAGGGAGGGCTTTGCCACTGCCCAACTCCAGGGGAGGCCACTCACGTGGTGTTTCAATGTGTGTGTCATCTGATCAAGGAGAGGCTGCCCCGTGGAAAGCAAAGTGAAGAGCGCCCCTGGAGTTGTGCAATGGGGAAGTTCATAAGAGAATAGAGATGATCAGATACAACATTTGATCTAATCACCCCCACCTGACAAATAGTGGAAGCCGATGCTGTCAGGGGAGACCAAGAATGGGGCTCTTGTCCCTCCACCCCCTCGCCCCCGCCATCTCATGCAAGTTGCTACCCCTTCTGGACCTCAGTCTCCCACCTGTCAAAAGCGGATCTTCACAGGATCCCCCGACAGTCCCTTCCAGTCCTGACCCTTCAAGATCTTGGCGGTCTTTTTGAGAGTATATGCTAGTAACACTGTTCACCTTTGTCTCGGGAAAGATTCCAGTTTGATTTCGTATTGAGAGACATGTTGCTTTCTTGTGGAAGGTGATAATTTATGGGGAAATCACTTCCAGAGCGAGATGTGGAAACCCCTGTCTGCCTCATTTTTCCCGTCTCTTCTGGACTCATCTGACCTGGGGACAACAGAATAAAATGGGGACGTCTTAGTTTTCAATCCCCACTTAAAGTCAGCCTTAGGGTTAGGGCCAAGGTTAAGGTCTGTCGTAGGGCTATGTTCAGGCTCGACGAGTTCGCCTTTACTTCTACCTATCTATTTCCCCCATCAGCTTTGCACATCATCCCTTCCTCTGTTCAGTCTTCAAACACTGGTGTTCCGGAGCCTCTGTCCACCCTCGTCACTTCCTTTGAGACCCTAGCCTGCATGACACCTTTGCACAATGAGAAAAAGCCACTATCATTCACATTACCTTCCCAACTTCCAATGAACTGTCCTAGCATACTGATCCTGATGTTTAGGTATGTTTACTTAACAACTAAATATGAAGATCTTAAGTTTACTGTCCAGCCATTTCTGACAAGCACACATTCCCAGTAACCAGGAACATTGCATCCCTGCAGAAAGTTGCCTGAATGTGTTTACCCCAGGATCAATCATTGATCTGGTTCCTATCACTATCAAATGGTTTTTCCTGTTGCAGAACTTAATATAAATGAAATCAGGGGCGCTCAAGTGGTTCAGTTGGTTAAGGGTCTGACTCTTGATTTTGGCTGAGATCATGATCTCACGGTCCTAAGATCAAGCCACATGTCGGGCTCTATGCTGAGTGTGGAGCCTGCTTAAGATTCTCTCTCTCTCTCCCTCTGCCCCTCCCACCTCTCAAAATAAAAAACATTTAAAAACAAGTAAATGAAATCATACATGATATACTTTTCGTGTAAGGCTTCTTTCAATCAGGATGCTGTTTTTCAGATTTGTTCCCATTGTTGTGTTATACTGACTTAGCCCCATACTTAGTCTTCTGATGATTTTAGTTTTAGCACATCATTACCACCTCTTCCAGGCCAGGGCAGAGGCACCGGTCGCTCTCACTAGAGATGTAACAGGGGCTAAAAGGAAACATTTGTTGTCCAAGTCTCTTTTGTAGCAGCAATCAGCAATAGTTATCCTGACCCACGCAACTAACTACATATCGAGTGCTTTTTTACTTACTTGCAAATATCTCCCAGCAGCCTGCACCAAATCCAGCAGGAATATTCAAGTAAATGACCAGTGTCTCCTACAAGCTTTGAACAGCTCCAAAGAAGTCTCTAGGAATGCTCAACATCAGCAATTTCTGAGACATCTCCCTGCCTAGGGACCCCCTAGATGTCAGCTGTTGCCCAAAGCCGGGCGGCTGGCCACCCGTTTTCCATCGCTGAGATTGCACCTAATAAACATTTTATGGACCTGTTCAATTGCAAAGCGATGCACGCAATTAACTCCCATCACGGTTTTATTGTGGAAAGATGTTGCAAGCTCCGCCGTGAAAGCAGGACCGTGCATCCATTCAGGAAACGTGGCTGCCAAAGCCCAGTGGGGTCCATGGTCAGAGCAGGTGGAGAGCTCAGATCGGCTGCTCGTGGTTAATGAGCTGCTCCCCATCTTGCCCAGGGTCAGCTGGCCCTGAGCCCAAGGCTTCATTCTCCCAGCAAAGGTCTTGGGAAATCCTGGACTGGAACCAGCCCCCCTCCCATCTCCCGCATAGTATGAGGTGATGTTGAATTCACCCCCAGAGGGATGCATGGGTCATAAAAATCTGGGATGTTCAGCCTTGCTGGCCTAATCCTGTGCCCATGACAGACCTACTTTCTTGACTGCTGTGCGATTTCACATCAGACATCTGTGGGGTAGCATCTATTAACGAATGACAGAGAGAGAGAGAGAGAGAGAGGAATAGGATTTGGGCCACTGAGAGGAGGAGAGGAGGACGCGGGGAGGGCAGGCCGTCTGGTACCCCCTCCCCAGTCCAAAGCGATCGGCATGAGCAGTGTTTCCCCAGCAACAATCTCTGATTGGTCCCCATCCATCCACCAGCTGATGTGAGTCCTGACCGGTTCGTGCTCAGTCCCCCCGCCGGGCAGAAACATGTAGAAGAGGCTGGAAGACCCCACTCGGGACTCCCCGCCCCCCAAGGCTGGCATGGATCTTGAAAAGCTCTAAGCATTGAACGTGGTGATGCCCCGCCCACTGCCCAGCACGTCTCTCTACAATTCACAACACAATGGTATTTCTCTGAATGACACTCGGTTTTATTAATGCTCGAATTCAAAGGGCCTCTTTCTCAATCTGATGGCAGAATTCTGGATCAGCTTCTCAGAAGCGAGCTCTGTCTGCCTCACCATGAAGACGGGTCTCTTTTTGCTAGGCACCCTCCAGGGAGTAAGAAACCAGGTCTCTGCAGTGGCAGGACAGAGCAGAGGCTGGGGACTAGGAAGCCATGCGGGCAGGCAGCGAGGATGCAGGGAAGCAGGAGCTCACGATAAAGGCCCTTCGGGGTCTTCGTGGCCAAGGAGTATCTTGGACCAAGGCATGCTGGGGAGTCAAGCTGGAGACCCCCATCCCTGGGAAGTTGGGGGGCGGGAGGGGGGGACCTGGACCACCATCTCTTTTTTTTTTTTTTTTTTAGAGAGGAAGCACAAGCAGGGGGAGTGGGAGAGGGAGAAGCAGGCTCTCCACCAAGCAGAGAGCCCTACACGGGGCTCCATCCCAGGACCCTGGGATCATGAGCTGAGCCAAAGGCAGATGCTTAACAACTGAGCCACCCAGGAGCCCCAGAACCACCATCTCTTGTTGGAAACACTCCAAGGTCCAGCAAAACAGAGTCCTCTCCCTCACCATGTGTTAGCAGCACACAGCCTGGCCCTTTCCCATCTTGCATTTGCCCATTCGCAAAATGGCAGCGATGGACAATGCACCCCCACGACAAAGACCCATAGCCATAAAGTAACGTATTTCTGAAAGTCAGCGAAGTCCTTGGAGCCTCACGGGTGCTCTGAAAATGCAGCTGTTTAAATGGCCAGGAAAGCCTCCCGAGCGGTATTTGTTCCTTGGAGAAAGTGGCTGCCCATCAACCGCCCCCCCCTTCCGTGGGACTGGTGTTAAATCAGCTGTGGATGGATCGTCCCTTCTGCAGCTCAGCTAAAGCAAGTGTGGCGGTCTTGTTCATTCACAGTTTGCAGGCATTCTGCTTAATTACCGCTCATGCTGACATTCGGCACTGACTTCCTGTCCTTTGCATGCGTCCCATTTCCCAGGCCTGGGAATTCAGATCCTTCTCCCTCCTGAAGGGTCTGAAGAAGCAGGTTCGCCCTGACCGCCTCTGCTCCCGGGAGGGAG
Organism: Ailurus styani; assembly: GCA_002007465.1. Taxonomy (NCBI): domain Eukaryota; kingdom Metazoa; phylum Chordata; class Mammalia; order Carnivora; family Ailuridae; genus Ailurus; species Ailurus styani. Next base: position 1,297,525 of record LNAC01000109.1, read on the forward strand.
GGACCGTCCTTCTCTGCTTTTCTGCCCCGAAGAGCAAGATTTGCACAGGCAGCCTGCAGGGAGGACAATCCGTCCACCAGAGACACGCTACCTCTTGAGAGCAGAGAAGGATCTCATTGGGAGGAACATCTAAGGAAGGACCGTTTGCTATCCCCGCCAGAGGTGGGCCTCATGGTGTGGCTTCATCTGGGGCGGGAAGCTGCCGGTGTGTCTGACCTGCTCACCATCAAATGCGGGTGAGGTAAGTTCCCACGTCAGAGGTTTTTGGAGCAGGACCATGGGGGAGATGAGCATCAGTTATTTGGATTTTCCCACTACCCATCTGTAAGCAAGGCCCGCCCTGCTCCTGGGTGCAGCTTCCCCAGATAGAAAATGAAAGCACTGGGGCTAAATCATTGGTTCTCAAACTCTAGGGGGTCTCAGACCCCCCACACACCCGCCAAAGACTGGTTGAAAACACAGAGCCACCTCCAGAAGTTGGGCTGTGCGGGGAAAGGGATGCCAGGATTTGCATTTCAGACAAGTTCCCAGGTGGAGCTGATGTTACTGGTCCTGGTACCCAGCTTTGAGAACCACTGGCCTAGATCCCCTCCAGGTGTCTTTCCATGGGGGACCACCCAGCCCTCTCCTGGCCTCACTTCCCAAACACAGGGAGAAATGGTTGTGATGAAGATGGTTTAGACCAACACTCGGGGGCTAAGATGACTTCCCATCACCAGGCCTCCCTGGTGCTCCTCGCCAGGCAACTGTGTGCAGCAACGCCGTTTCCTAGCTCTGCCATGGCCAAGTTCTTGATGTTTATAAATGTCCATTTCCCCCTCAAGTGAGGATTAAAGGCAGTAAACATGGAGAGCCCTTAGTGCCTGGTACATGCTAAGCTCTCGTGTTAGCAATTTGGGAGAGTTTCAGGTGCCCCCATCACTAATCCATCCCCCTGGGAGGCCAGCCAGAAGAGGGTGTCTCCACCTTCCCAGCATGTTATGGAGCGGCAACCTTCATTGGGGCAGTGAGGGTCAAAGTGGGGTGTGTGAACCCTGGGGTCTTCCCAGATCATCCTCGGTGATAAGCCATTTCAAAGTGCTTCTCAAATTTTAATGTGTGGGAACAGCTGGTAGACTAAGAGGAAAGGCTACAGGAGCCCTCCCAGGAGACAACTCATCCCAAGGGGAAAGATGCCAGCATGCCCCAGGTGCTAGGCCTGTTGTATTTTTTATTAGGGTAGGGCTCATGGTTCTGCATTTGTCATAAGCCCTCAGCTATGCCCAAGGCCCTGATCCATTGGCCATACTTTCAGTAGCGGAGTTTAAATAAAATTAAATAAAGATTCATTTATTTATTTGAGAGAGATAGCATGGCAGAGGGAGATAGAGAATCTCAAGCAGGCTCCATGCCCAGCACAGAGCCCAATACAGGACCCGATCCCATGACCCTGAGATCATGACCTGAGCTGAAACCAAGAGTTGGACGCTCAACTGACTACACCACCCAGGCACCCTGATAAATAAATCTTAAAAAGAAGGTGGAGGAAGAGGAGGAGGAGGAGGAGAAGGAGAAGAAGAAGAAGAATATGGGGCACCTAGGTGACTCAGTCAGTTAAGCGTCTGCCTTCAGCTCAGGTTTTGACCTCAAGGTCCTGGGATCCAGTTTCACATCAGGCTTCCTGCTCAGTAGAAAGTCTGCTTCTCCCTCTCCCTCTGCTCCTCCCTCTGCTCATGTTCTCTCTCCCTATCTCTCTCTCTCTCTCTCTCTCAAATAAACAAAATATTTTTAAAAAACATATACTAAAATGTCTTTTAAAAAAAGAAGATGAACTCAAGAAAACTTGGAGATTAGTGATGCAGGGGTCAAGGCTGGATAAAGGAGCCACATAGAAGTGATCCCATTCTCTGAGAGACTAAACACAGGTCAGATACAGGGAGGGAGGGAGATCAATATGGGGTATGCTGACTTTGAAGAGCCTATAAATTATTGCATGGAGATGCCTGTAATTAGATGGCCCAGAGCTTTGGAGACAAAGCTGAAGCTACCGATCTGGGAATGCATATTTCAGGAGGCTGCTCTACATGTCCAGAAGAAAACAAAGCAGAAGACCATGGATCTGATAATAAAGACATTTAACATGGCTTCACTTAATGAAATGCCTGGAGGTAGGTGTTCCCAGAGCTAGCTTAGCAACAATATCTGGGCAATATCATCAAGGACCCAGGCCTTTCTTTCTTTCAAATCCACTGAGTAGTTAAGAATGTAACCTTGCCCAAAAAAGGGGTCTTGCCCTTGCCCTTGGCTTCTGGAAGAGCATCTCTAAACCCCAGGAGTGTCTTGCCTGATAGTGTTTCTATTTGGTGGGCGTTCCAGGCCATTCAGACAGTAATAAGGCAATTTAGGATGGATACTTTAAGCCATACCAACAATGTGATTTAGGATGATGGCCTCTGTCCAGGACAGATATTTAAAAGGATTTAGGGTGGAGACTTTGGGTCCCACGGTATCAGTTGCCCTCCAGAGGGGCTGAAGACTGGAAATGGAGATTAGCCACATGACCAGTGAATTCTGCCTTATATTGTGAGACCTCAGTAAAGACTTTGGACACCGAGGCTCAGATGAACTTGCCTGGTTGGCAATACTCCGTGCATATTGTCACACACAGATTCTGGGAGAATAATATTGTCCTGACCCCATAGGAGAGACCCTGGAAGCTTGGCGTCTGGAAGTCTCCTGAACTCTGCCCATGTGTATCTTTCCTTGGCTGACGTTAATCTGCAGCCTTTCATTGCGATAAACCATAACCATGAGTACAAGAGCTTTCAATGAGTTCTACTGAATCATCAAATCTGTGGGTGGTTCGGGGGTTCACTCAGATGCACAATTAGTGTCAGAAGGGAGGGTGCTCTTGTGGGAAGTGTTCCAACTCCATGGTTGGCCAAACGTCACTATCCACCATCCTCATTCCTTTGACTTTTCATCTCAGGTCACAATACCTTTTAACACCTTGTGGTCACAAGGTGGCTGGGACTGCAGGTGTCATCACCTCCTTACACAACCGGATCAGAGATGTGGGGACAAGAAAAGAAGATTTTGGGCGCCTGGGTGGCTCAGTGGGTTAAAGCCTCTGCTTTCGGCTCAGGTCATGATCTCAGGGTCCTGGGATCGAGGCCCGCATCGGGCTCCCTGCTCAGCAGGGAGCCTGCTTTCCCCTCTCTCTCTCTGCCTGCCTCTCTGCCTCCTTGTGATCTCTCTCATTCTGTGAAATAAATAAATAAAATCTTAAAAAAAAAAAAAGAAAAGAAAAGAAGATCTTGCAAACAGGTCTCCTTTCCCAGGGAGGAAAATCTCTCCAAGAAGTCCTGTTAGACCTCGTTAGACCATTAGACCTTGAACTACAACGTTGCGTGACACCCCAGGCTCCAAGGGAGGCTAGAGGAGCAAACTGCCATTTTCACCCTGTGTCACAAAATTCTGCCCCATTCCTTCCGTGACCCTTCACTTGCTCCAGGAGATAGCCACCGGCCAGGGTTTAGACTTGCCCTCTGGGTGCAGATCAGGACACTCCCATCACCAAGCTTGAAGTGAGACATTGTCCCTGGACATCAAAGATGAGCAGGACCTTCTCTGGCACCTTGTCACTATTAGGGCAAGAAGCACAACTTCGGGGCATGTTGGCATTCTGTTTCTGTATGCATTTTCAGATGGAGCAAATATCAATTAACTTGGATGCATTTCCACTTCCCACTTGGTCACAGCTGCTGGGTTCTAATCCTGTGACTCCTGTGACCTCTCCCTGCACAGGACTCCAGGCAGTGAGACTGATGAGGGGCCTCAGGGGAAGAAAAAGAAAGCAAATGCTCCTTCCCTCTGCAAGTACCAACCTGTGACTTGCACATTCTCTGCAGTGGCTGCACTCAGGCATCAGAAGCAGAGAAGTCACCAGCAGAATCCAAAGTTGACAGAGTGGCAGGAAGATTAAAAGAACAGCTTCTCCTGCAAATCCAGGCAGGATCCTGCAAGGAGGAGTGAGAGAGAGTAAGGTGGCCTCAGCTTCATAAGCCAGGTCACAGCCTCATCTTCAGAGTCAAAAATTTCTGCCCCTGAGGCTCCTGGGTGTCTCTGTTGGTTAGGCATCCAACCTTTGACTTCGACTCAGGTCATGATCTCAGGGTCAAGCTCCACACTCATCGAGGAGTCTGCTTGATATTCCTCTCTCCCTCACCCTGTGCCTGTCTCCCTGCTCACACTCTAAAATAAATAAATCTTTAAAAAAATAAAAGTTCTGCCCATGTCCAGATGCAAAGAAAATCCTTCATTATAAAAACCAAGGATCCTCTGCTACAAGCCTCCCAATCATTTATTTACATGTATGGAACACATACACATATATGTATGAACCATGTGTGTATACATATAATATGTGTGTTGTGTGTATGTTGTATACATACATGTGGATACGTACATATAGATTATATACATATACATTGTATATATTAAATGTGTTATATATAAATGTAATGTGTATTACATTTATACATATATGTCATATAGATAATGAGATTTATTATAAGGAATTGGCTCACATAATTATGGGGGTGGGGAAGTCTGAGGATCCACCATCCATAAGCTGGAGATCCAGGAGAGCCAGCCACGTAAATTCCAGTCCAAGTACAAAGGCCCGAGAACCGGGATGGTTCTTACACCCTGATGGTGTAAGTTGCAGTTTAAGGGTAAAAGACCGGGGCCCCAAGTAGTCAGGCAGAGAGCCAATTCTTCCCTCCTCCACCTTTCTATTCTCTTCAGGTCCTCAACAAGCTGGGTGATGCCCATCCGCATTGATAAGGACCATCTGCTTCCCAGTGTCCACAGAGTCAAGGCTAATCCCATCCCAGAAACACCCTCATACACACACACACACACACACACACACACACACACACAGAGAGAGAGAGAGATCGTCTTTAAGCGGGTATCTGGGCACATTGTGGTCCAGTGAAACTGACACATAAATTTAAGCATCACAGCTTCCAAACACGGTAACAGAATAACCTCAAGACAGAGGACCTACGTCCTTGGTGTCCCCCAACTCTGCTAGCAGTAGGCAGGCTCCCTTCTGCTGTCCGAGCAGATTGTCAGCTAGTGAGTGCTTGACCACACAGGGACCCTGCCTGGGAGTAGAAGGCAGACGCTCGATGTGCTTCAAGTCACAGATACACAGCACATCTGGAGGTCAGGACCACGTGACAAAGAAATAAGCCAGAAAAGCCAGGCTGCTTTCCAGCCACTAAAGAAAAGCTCCTCCCCAGCGTGATGGGCTCCACAATGAGACTCAGGGACGTCCGTGCTATGCCACGACCCTCTCCGTGCCACCTCTGCGATCTCTTCAGCGGCCAGGAAAGGCTCTCACCAGTAAGACCACATTTGTAGACATTACACGAGTAAAAGAAGCGGCTTCTCCAACATGAAGGTAGATCGGGTTCACCAGCAGTCAGCAGAAAATGATGCCCTCCACGGAAAACCAGAAGCCAGCAGCCGGACCAAGACCCTCCTGGTGATCTCAGTGTCTCTCTTGCAAATTTCAATCCCTCAGGTTCTGGGAAAGCACCAAGGGCAACCCTGGAAGGGCAGGTAGCTTCATATCCAAGGGGTTCAAGTCCAGGGACTGTCCTAACAGCTCATTTCACCTACTGCGGGTGAGCCGGAGTGCCCATCTCTCAGTGCAAGACACAGGCTCACAGGTTTCAGGAAAGAGATCTCCAAATTTCACGACACAAATGAGACACCTGCACCGTGTTTCTCTTTACCCTCAGAGCAACTCTGGCAACAATGTAAAATCATGTGCAGGTGAGTGGAAGACCCTTCGGAGATTTCGTCCTAGCTCTTCTTATAGCAGAAGAGAAAACTGAGGTCTGGAGAGCCCAGGAAATTTGCCCGGGGCTCATGCAAGTTAGATTATAATGTGATGAACCCTATGTACATGTTAGCTTTTTAAGAACTACAATGCAAACCATTGTAGATATTAGGTAATGTTCTATTTCTTTTTTTTTCATTTTTTTTCGTTTATTTATTTGAGAGAGAGCGTGTGCACACTAGCGGGGTGGGGGGTTGAGGCAGAAGCAGACTCCCCACTGAGCAGGGAGCCCAATGCGGGACTCGATCCCAGGAACCCAGGAACATGACCTGAGCAGAAGGCAGACGTTTAACCAACTGAGCCACCCAGGCGCCCAGTAATGTTCTATTTCTTAAGTTGAGTTGTAGGTTTGTGGGTGTTTTATAATTATGTTTCATAAGTTATACATATACATATTCTTTTGCATGCATTATTTTAATTTTAAGACTTTAAATATTCAGCTCTTTGAACTTCTGAATGTGAAAGCACTTCCTAGTAGATGGACCCCATCCATCTGGGCACAAGGCCAAAAGGGCCCCTGGTACCTTCCACTGGTGGTAGAAAGAGTTGATATACTTGGCCCTAATGGGAGTTTCATTTGTACCCACGGACGTTCATAAGGTGAGAATTCATCCATAAAGACACATCCCCATCATGCAGCTGGCTCCATCTCTGAGTCTTACCCTATAGCCAACCCCGCTCTCCAGGCTGGAGGAGAGGGCTCAGGAATGGGAGGAAATTCAAGGATCAGGTGCAGAATGTGGTGGGATCTGGGAATAAACATAAGACTGGTCCATGAGCAGGGTGGAAGTGATGCTAGCTTTCTAGAACATTCTCACTACAGCCCTGCACTCCCCTGTGAATGGTCTGGATGCCTGAGCCCACCCTACTTTGAAGAAGCCCAAACTAATCCCGCGGAAGTGCCTACATGGAGAGACATCCCCAGCCACCCCCAGCTACCCCGTCCACTGGCTCCTCCAGCCCCCTGTTCCCGCCCCCTCCCTCCCCATCACCCCCGGGAGCCCCCAACCTGCCTGAAACAGCAGGAAAGACCCCTCCCACCCAGAGCTGCCTGGCCAAGCACTGCGCTTCCAGAATTCCTGACCCATAGAAATCACGACAGGCTCTAAGTTCTGGGTGAACCACTCTATGCCACTACATCCTAGGGTTCCTTCAGGGCTCATAGAAGCAGCAGCAGATCACAGAACACACGTCAAGATCATACCTTGGCCAAGCAGGGATTGGAACCTGACCCCACTCAGCCTCTTGGATTCTCAAGCAGGGAAGAAACCCCAATTTAAAATGCCAGCAAGAATTTGTAAATCAGGGGCGCCTGGGTGGCTCAGTTGTTAAGCATCTGCCTTCAGCTCAGGTCATGATCCCAGGGTCCTGGGATCAAGCCCTGCGTCGGGCTCCCTGCTCAGTAGGAAGTCTGCTTCTCCCTCTCCCACTCCCCCTGCTTGTGTCCCCTCTCTTACTCTCTCTCTCTCTCTGTCAAATAAATAAATATCTTTTTAAAAATAAATAAATAAAATAAAAGAATTTGTAAGTCATTACGGATCACAGGGTCACGTGCCTCAGAGAGAAGAAAAAGCCTGCAGGTCAAAGGGAGTGGCGGAGGGCAAGGGGGCGGGGCGGGNGACACAGGACATGTGAGCCCTGGGCAGCAAGTCACTTGGGATGAAACACCAGGAGTGGCTATGCGGCTTTGGAGTCAACAGTGATTCATAAAACTGATAAACGCAGGGCAAGTCTGAGTGCATTACTCCGTGAAGGATGGTTGCTTTTAATGAGGACAGAAGCTGGGGCCGAGGAGGGAGGGGACCCTATTGTCAGCTCTGGGTCAGCGTCACCGCCTTTGGAGAGAACCGTGGCAGGGTCAAGGTCTTTGACCCGTGTGTTAATAATCTGTGCCTTCTGCTGGGAAAAGGGTCGCAGGCTGCCGGGTCCCCAGCAGGTGGGTGGCAGGCCTAATTGGGACGAGGGGGACAGGGCCGGGCAGAAGGCACATGGATCACGCTCCAGCCACAAAGGAGAGTCCCCATTCTCAGGGGAGTGAAGGCCTCTAGTGAAAATGTTCTAGAGAGCTAGCATCACTTCTACCCTGCTCATGGACCAGTCTTATGACGAAGGTCGCCCCAGAATCAGGGGGATTTGTAGCCCAGTTTTAAAGCCATGGCAAGAAGGTCATTTCCTGTCTCTGGGCCTCAGTTTCCACGTCCATGAAATGGGGCTAATCATACCTCATCAGAGTTGTCATCAGGGTTGAATTAGATAGCGTACATGGGGTTAAAACCTGCTGATCGCTGAGGAAGGCACGAGATGCCCATTAAGCCAGCCCCATGGGGGGTGAGAGAGGGATGAGGGGGGCCAGCAGAGGCCTTAGCATGGGGCAGCCTGCCCACCTCTGACTCCCCCCTGGCCTCAGCTTTCTCTCCTTTTCTTTGGGTCTCAGGCTCAGCCTTTCTGGGGGAGGCTGGGGGCTGGCCGACTGGAATGACATTCTCTACAAGCCCAAGCTGGCGAAGACAGCTCCAGGAGGTACCTGTGGAGTCTGGCCCCGCCCCCGAGTCTTGGACTTACTACTGGAAGGCTCTCTCTAAACTTGGTTTAGCGTCTCCATTAGTTTTCTATTGCTGCTGTAACAAATTATCACAATCCTGGTGACTTATCAGAGCAGACATTATTATCACTGAGAACAGATAAATAAATGCTTGATCCCAAATGTTCACAGCAGCCCTATTCACAATAGCCAAAAGGTGGAAACAGCCCACATGGCCGTCAGCTGACGAACAGGGCGACAAATGTGGTACATTGATACAGCAGGAATATTATTCAGCCGTTAAAAGGAACAAAGTAGTTTGGCCCTCAAACAGCACAGGGTTTGGGAGCACTGACACAAAAATGCACATTTAACTTTTGACTCCCCCAAAAACGTAACCACTAATAGCCTACTGTTAACTGGTGAGCCTTCGCCATAACAGTTCATTGACATGTATTTGGGATGTTATATGGGTTATTGACTGTATTCTTCCAATACAGGAAGCTAGAGAAAAGAAAATGCTACTAAGAAAGTCATAAGGAAAAGAATACATTTATAGTACTGTGCTGTATTTATTTAAAAAAATAGGGGGACGCCTGGGTGGCTCAGTCCCTTACACGTCTGACTCTCAATCACAGCTTGGGTCTTGATCTCAGGGTTGTGAGTTCAAGCCCTGTGTTGAGCTCTGTGCTGGCCACGGAGTTTGCTTTAAAAAAAAAATCCATATATAGGTGGACCTGCACTGTTCAAACCTACATGACAAGGTGGATGAACCTCGAAAATATTATACTCAATGAAAGAACCCAGACATAAAAACTTACCAATTATATGGTTCTTTTTGTATGAAGTGTCCAAGATAGGTGAATCCACAGAGACAGAGAGCAGATTCGTGGTTGTCAGGGGTGGGGAAGGGAGTAGTGAGGGTTTCTCCTTTTCAGCTGATGAAAATGTTTTGGAGTGTATACAACACTGTGCTTGTACTAAGTGCCACTGAATCATATAGTTTAATATGGCTGAGTTGATGCTCCGTGAATTTTATCTCAATATTAGATAGATAGATAGATAGATAGATAGATAGATAGATAGATAGATACTTTTTATCTTAGAATTCTGGAAACCGGGAGCGCCTGGGTGGCTCAGTGGGTTAAAGCCTCTGCCTTCAGCTCAGGTCATGATCTCAGGGTCCTGGGATCAAGCCCCGCATCGGGCTCTCTGCTCAGCAGGGAGCCTACTTCCTCCTCTCTCTCTGCCTGCCTCTCTGCCTACTTGTAATCTCTCTGTGTCAAATAAATAAATAAAATCTTAAAAAAAGAAAAAGAATTCTGGAAGCCAGAAATCCAAAATCAGTCCTGTTGGGCCAAAGTGAAGGTGTTGGCAGGGCTGGTTCCTTCCAGAGTTTCTAGAGGGGGATCTGATTCCTTTTTTTCTTCAGCTTCTAGATGCCACCCGTCTTTGGCTGGTGGCCCTCTTCTTTCTTTTCAACTCCAAGAGTCTGGCAATCTCTCTGTCTACATCCCCATCACCTTCTTTTGACTTTATCCCCCTACCTCCCTCTTAGAAGGACCTTTGTGATTACATCGGACTCATGCGGACAATCTCCCATCTCAAGATCTTCAACTTAATCTCATCTACAAATCCCTTCTGCCAGGTAAAGGTGACATTCAGAGACCCCAGAAGCTAAGAAGAGGTTATCTTTAGGGGGCCGCTCGTCTGGCAACCGTGATATCCGAGTCTTGTTCCCTTGTTTTTTTGGATTCTTCAAGAACGGGGATCCTGCCTGTCTGTGGGCATCAGCCTACAGGAGCTTTGTCCCAGCCAACAGCCTAGACCCTCCTCCAGAGGCATCAAGGAGAGGCCAGCAGAGCAAGGTGGGAACGGACCGGTCTTGTCCCCTGGAAGTGAGCCAGGTGAGCAGAACAGGGGCTGCAGACCCTGGGCAGCACAATGGAAGGTTGGCAGTTGCTGCTAGCTGCGTGGTGCCGATAAACCCACTTTCGGGGGGGAAAGCCCTGATTTGTCCTGGGTGCCAAGGTGGAAATTCTCCCAGCACTGCCAGTTCCATGCTCCCAGCATGACATGACTTCACATGGCGTTGGAAAGAGACGAACATCATCGTGAGCCATTGGTGTGCCTGCCACCCATCGCTGCCCACAGGGACACCAGTGTGGACCACAGTCCAGCTGAAAGGACACAACTGAAATGTGTGGTTAAATCCAAGTACCCCAAAGTGAGCCATGGAGTTGGACACACAGCCAGATTAGAGTCAGAGGAGAGCGTAACCCATGCCCCAGGGACGTCTTATCCAAGGAGGGGACGGGGGGTGCTGATGATGATAATTCTTCATACCTGTGCTCTATTTGAGAGGACATGCTCACCATCCTGATCCTTCTTTAGACCCCAGAACAACAGCCCTGAACTTGTGGATTCTCTCTAGCTCCTTTCCAAGGGCAGGAATGGAGTTGAGTTAGAGACTTCCTCAAGATGCTTCATAAGTCTTCTTGTGTGGCCCTAAGTGGGTCCCACAGACTGGGGGCCCCAAACAACCAAACTTCATTGTTGTAGTCCTGGAGGCCAGAAGTCCAAGATCAATGTGTGGGCAGGTTTGTTTTTCTTTCTGAGGCCCCTGTCCTTGGCGTGCGGCTGGCTGCCTTGTTGCTCTGTCCACGCATGGACTTCCCTCGGTGTGCACATATGGCTACCCACACAAATAGCAAACTAATCTATGACAAAGGATCAAAGGCAATTTGATGGAGAAAGTATCTTTTTTTTTTCAACAAATTCTGTTGGGACAAACTGGACATCCACAGGCAAATAAAACAGTTAATTTAGACCCAGACCTTACATCTTTCACAAAAAATTAACTCAAAATGGCTCACAGACCTCAATGTAAAATGTGAAACTCTGAGACTTCTAGAAAATAGCATAAGAGAAAATCTAGATGACCTTGAGTTTGGTGAAGACTTTTTAGATAAAATAAAAACATAAAGAAGAAATGGACAAGCTGAAATTCATTAAAATTAAAAACTTCTGCTCTACAAAAGATAGTGACAAGAGAATCAGAAGATAAGCCACTGACTGGGAGAAAATACTTATAAAACACATATCTGATAAAGGACTACTATCCAAAATACAAAGTACTCTCAAAATGCAACAATAAGAAACAAATAAGCCAATTTTAAAATGTGCAAAAGATCTGAACAGACACCTCACCAAAAAGATATACAGATGGCAAGTAAACATGTGAAAAGATGCTTCCCTTCATATGCCATTAGGAAATTGCAAGATAAAACAGCAATGAGATACCATCACATACATACTAGAATGGTGAAAATCCAAAATACGATACCAAATGCTGGTGAGGTTGTAGAGCAATAGGAACTAAATGGTACGGCCACTTGGAATACAGTATGGCACTTTCTTACAAAACTAAGTATGCCCTTACCATACCATACAATCTAACCAATCATACTTCTTGGTATTTACTCAAATGAGTTGAAAAATTATGCCCACGAAAAACCTGCACATGAATTTTTATAACAGTTTTATTCATTATTGCCAAAACTTGGAAGCAACCAAGATATCCTTCAGAAGGTGAATGGATAGACTGTAGTATGTCCAGACACTGGAATATTACTCAGCACTAAAAAGAAATGAGCTATCAAGCCACAAAAAGACATGGAAGAACTTTAAATGCATATTGCTAAATGAAAGACGCCACTTTGAAAAGGCTGCATACTGGGCACCTGGGTGGCTCAGTGGGTTAAAGCCTCTGCCTTCGGCTCAGGTCATGATCTCAGGGTCCTGGGATCGAGTCCTGCATTGGGCTCCCTGCTCAGCAGGGAGCCTGCTTCCTCCTCTCTCTCTGCCTGCCTCTCTGCCTACTTGTGATCTCTCTCTGTCTGTCAAATAAATAAATAAATAAAATCTTTTTTAAAAAAATCTTTAAAAAAAAAAAAAGAAAAGGCTGCATACTGTATGATTCCAACTATATAATTCTGAAAAAGACAAGACTATGGAGACAGTAAAAAGATCAGCAATATTCAGGGGTTAATGGGAAGGGAGGAATGAATAGGCAAAGCACAGAGGGTTTTTAGGGCAATTAAATTATTCAATTTTTCTATGAACCTGAAATTGCTCTAAAAAATAGTCTATTTTTTAAATGGAACACTGAGTTTGAGCAACCCAGATGGGGAGGGGAAGGAATGTGAAGGATATATGTCATTTGTGGGTGCCCAAAATATTTTTAATACCTTCCCCCAAGGTTTGAGCACTGTAATGCCCAGTCCTTGTCACTAGAACTGCATTTCCCAGCCTGCCTTGCCACTGAGGGCCATGTGACTTGGACTCTGCCAATCACATGTAACCATGTGAAACTGACCAGGCAATGAGTTAGGAGAGGAAACACATGGGTGGGTGATGTTCCCTTTGCTACCCTGTAAAGGCTGCATGTTTAGAGGTCATTAGCAAGGGCAGCAGATTCCTGGCCATGGCAGAGGCAGCGTGGTGTGGAGTCAGCAGCAATAGCAGCTCCCTTCTGGGCCAGTCTGCCGTTCTGGAAACTGGTCCTGAAAACCCATTGTAGACCTTGTGCTGAATTCCTTCCAAAGATTCTATGAGCTCTCTAGTGTCTTGTAATAAATTCTATCCTGCTTTAAACTGTGTTCAGGGAATTCAGTTGTCTGCAACTAGGAAACCTAACTGATACAATGTAGGTTTTGTTTCAGGTTGGTTTTGCTACTAAAATTAATTTAAAATAAATAGAGAAAGACAAATATCATATAATCTGTTTTATATGTAGAGTCTTAAAAAAAAAAAAAACCTCATAGATACAGGGAACTGATTGGTGATTGCCAGAGGTGGGAGGTGGGGGATACAGGAGGAATAAGAAAAATGAATAGACTCTTGGGTTTTTTAGTTTAAATAAGCTGAATAAATGAAGGAAGGATAAATACATACATAAATAGAATATTTTTGTCCCTACATTTTTGCCCACACTTCTGCTTAGTTCCTGGAATTACTACGAACTCCAGGAAATAAGCTATGAATATCTTTTGGTCATTGATCCACAATGTCAAATGGCTTTCCAGAAAGTTGAAACTAATTTATAGTCCCGTGAGTGATGTAGGAAGACCCGTCTCAACCTCACTTCTACCAGCGTTGAATGTTTTCATTTTTATAGCACAGGAGTTCAGGGTGCTGTGCGACTCAGAGGCCAGAGAAGAATCTCTTTTCTTCCTAATACCCTCAGAGAAGGTATTACCCATCAAGCTCAGACCCTCCGTGCTACTGGGACTCAAGGTGATGCCAAGATATCTGCTCCAGGTTTGGTCGCAATCCAAGGAACGAAGGCCAGATGGCAGATTTGAGGTTGGAGGGGGCTCCTGTCAAGAAGTTCCAGGATTTGGGGGGGTTTCTTTTTTTTATATGTACCCGTATTTTTATTGCAGCATTATTTACAATAGCCAAGATATGAAAGCAACACAAGTGTCCATCCATAGGTGAATGGATAAAAAGATATGGCATAGGTAAAATAGGTAATAATGTCACTTTTTTTTCAGTGTTCCAAGATTCATTGTTTATGCACCATACCCAGTGCTCCATCCAATACGTGCCCTCCTTAGTACCCACCACCAGGCTCACCCATCTCCCCCCTCCATAACCCTCAGTTTGTTTCTCAGAATCCACAGTCTCTCATCTTTCGTCTCCCCCTCTGAAATACCCCAATTCAAAGAAGTTCCAGGGTTTCGAACTTGGAGGTAACCAGTTCCTTTTGGCCCCATCTCCTGACTTAATTTTTTTCCTTTACTACGGAGATACAAATTCCCGGTTTCACAGAGATCTCTGTTCGTTCTGCTTCTCCACTTGGCAGGTTGCATAATTTCATGTTTGTTAAAACACTAAAACAAAAATAACTTGGACCTACAGGGGGAAAAAAAAGCAAAAGACAGTCTGTGTAGAATCAGATGATTGTGGTTTGAGTCCAAACCCACTGAGAATGGGCTGTTTCTCCACATTGTCCTGGGGTCACTACCTTGGATGGCAGGGGGTGGTGAGTTTTTCTGTGCGTCCCTTTCCCAGGGAATGCTGGAAGAGTGTGGGACTCCGGGCCCCCGCTGGAACTGTGTGCTCTGCAGGGGGCCTCAATGCCACTCTCTGCACAGAATGCCTCATGTGGACGGTGCATGGCGTGGACCAGAGCATCCTCCAAGCAGCACACGCTTGATGGCAAACAAGGGTCAGGCCATCTAGCTCTCCAGACACCTTGTCCTTCATCCCCACTGGAGAGCCTTTGCAGAGAAGCCCTCCCTGTGAGCAGCATGACCGAGCCTCTTCTAGAACCACAGAGGAAGGAAGCAGCCTTCCCTGCCAGGGCATGGGGGTGGATTCTGAGGCTTTTGTTCTTGTCCTTGGAGCCTACTTAATATTAGCTGGGAATTTTGCCTTGATGTAATGTACTTTTATCTTTTAAAAAATTAAGATCTTTGTGAGTTATAAAAAGTATTTCAGAATATTCCAAAGTGGGCCACAGACCCGTTTTTCGTCTGTCTGAGCAGGACTAGCCTACCAGAGAAGGACGTCCTGTTAGGAGCAATGAGGTAGGGCAGAACCTTGACCTGCCTCATGGGCCTGTGGTCTGTGGAGTCACACGACTGTTTGGGATTGGTAGGGGCAGAGGGTGGAGCTGAACCATGTCAAATGAGCTACTCTAAATGATGTGCTTTTGCTTCCAGTAGCAGAACATCCAACTCAGAAGGGCCTAAACAGTCAGGGGTCATTATTCCCATTAACAGGTTCAGAGGAGGGGGTTTCTTGAGTTATTTCTGTGGCTTAATGATATTTTCAGAGACCCTGGTGTTTTCTGTCTTTTCTCTCTGCCATACATCTGTCCTCATGGTCACCTGATGGCTGCCACTGCTCCAAAGTTCATACACAGGCACAACCGTGTCCACTGAAAAGAAGGAAAGCCTTACTTCCTGCGTATCTCTTTTTTTTTTCCCCTCCCCATCATTCTGCCCCTCTTCAATCCCTCTTGGCAATAATCACCATTCTGTCTTTATGATAATGTTTTCCTTGCTTTTCTTCATAATTTCACCATCTATGTCACCTATGTATGCATTCTTTTTTTTTAAGATTTATATTTATTTATTTGACACACAGAGATCACAAGTAGGCAGAGAGGCAGGCAGAGAGAGAGGAGGAAGTAGGCTCCCTGCTGAGCAGAGAGCCCGATGCGGGGCTTGATCCCAGGACCCTGAGATCATGACCTGAGCCGAAGGCAGAGGCTTTAACCCACTGAGCCACCCAGGTGCCCCTATGTATTCATTCTTGATTAATATTTTGTTGGGCCTGCTTTCAACTTTATATGCATGGAATCATATTGTACATATTCTTCATGTCACCATTGTTTGTAGGGTTCATGCATAGTGCTGCATGTAATCATGGTTTGGTTTTTTTTTCATACTGTGAGAAGAATATACTAGAATGCACTTGCCCACTCTCCTGCTGGTGGATACATGGGTCCTTCTGCGGCCACTATGGATAATGCTGCTGCAAGTGTCCTTCTGCATGTCCCACACAGGCAGATGGAGCAGATCTTCTGGGTCAGCTCTAGTACTGATTTCCTGCTGTTTGTATAACATCCATTCTCTCCCGCACAAGGGAGAGTCCTTCCCTCTGCGTCTCTGCCATCCCAATACTGATCTTTCTGAAAATGTGGACCATCTGTCATTCTCTTGCGTCAGGTCCATTTTACTTAGAATAAGATCCAAACAATTTACCCTGGTCCTCGGGGTCCCCGATCCCTCTCTGCTCCCACCCGTTACCACTGGAGAGGAGCCTACTGGCTACCATGCTCCTGCCACACAGGCTCACAACATGCAAATCAGCACCTGGGTAGGAATGGGAATAGAGGTGCCTGGAGAAGGGGGCTGGGCAAGGCTCAAGAGCTATGCCAGGAACCCGCGGGATCATCTACTATACAAGACACCCCCGTGGACCCTCCACTCTGCCCCTCAAGGGATCAGAGGCTCCTCAGCCCTTGAAGGGAGAGCAACTCCCCTGGCACGGGTTCCATGAATTTTCCGCACGGAACAACCCCTCCACCTAAGTCAACCCTGTCACCAGGAGCAGAGACCAGTTCAGACCCCAGGGTGGAAGGAAATCTGCTGCTCAAAGAAGAAAAGAGCAACAGAGAATAATTGAGCATATGGACAGAGCCAGAGTGAGAAGAGGAGAAGGAACCAGGGAGGACATTGTGCAAGTGAAACCAAAACATAACAAGCTCTAGCAACCATTCTTCCAGAACATGTCAGAATCGATCGCTCAAATCCCAGATTTCCAGGAAACGACATTTGTCAACGCTCTGTGAGGTCTGCGTCGCCTGGGGAGGAAGGTGAAGAACTCTCCGTTTGGTTTTGTTTGGTTTTGTTTTTTCTTACCAGAGCTGAAGTGACAAATATTAAGTCAAGTTACTAAACAGCGCTTTATCTTCACGAGAATCCTGATTTGGAAATCAGAGTCCCCTCCCCAGGTTTTTGTCTGACTAAAAATGGGAGCTATCCTCAAAGTCAACTGAAATGAGTGGAAACCTGGGAGGAACTTGGCCAAACATCCAGTCCAGGGCTGGAAGAGCCAGCAGGGATAGCAAGCAGGCTCTCCACCATGCAGACGCGGGTGCAGAATGAGTTAGGACAGGCCTTAAGCGGGTCCAGAAGGTGTGGCAGATTGCATCTCCCAAAGATGGCCACAGCGATGTCTGCTATCCCCCATGCTTTTCCTCAAAGGGGCAAGACCACTCCGCCATCAGGAGGTGGAGTCAAGGTCCCCTCCCTTGAATCGAATCTCAGCAGGCTCACGACTGCTTCTACCGAGAGAGGATGGTGGAAGTTATGGAGTCGCTAAGGCCTCGTCAGAGAGAGTTCCGCAGCTCCTCCCTCGGATTCTTGGGTTGTCCACCCTGGAGAAAGCCAGCTACTAGAGCAGAAGTCAACCTCCCAGAGACCACCACACCGGAGACCCACAGGCAGTCAGCATCAACTGCCAGCCAAGCAAGTGCGCCATCTTGGACGGCCAGCCCGGTCATGCCTTCAGATGACTACCTTCCCAGCCCACAGCAACCTCAGCCAAGTGAGCGGCCCCAAGTGAGACCTGGCCTGCCAGCTCTTTCCCAATCCCTGTCCTACAAAATAACAAAATAAAAGAGGTACTTCATGCTGTTTGGTGTGGGGATAATTTGTGATGCAGCAGGAATAACCCAAACCAGAAGGAGAGGAAGGGAAAGTGGCATTGCAGTGAGGGGACAAGGGAGGGAATGCTGGCCACAGCAGCTCAGAGGACATTGAAGGAGAAGGAGATGCAGCTGGAGGTAAAGAAGATGAAGGTGATGAGGATGGGGAAGAGCAAGAGGAAGACAGATGGATAAAGCATTGATTGAGTCTGACCTTCCTTTTCTGATTGGTTTTGCTAATTCTCTCCCAGCCCTGGCAGCAAGGGGATGGTCGGTCCTTCTCTCTTATATCACCAGGACCTCCTGGAGTCCCTCTTCTGACCTCATTACACTCTGATATACAATTCACTTGGGATGGAATTGGGGGGTGTTTTCTGTCCCAAGTTCCTTTCTATCCCTTCTTTTCTCAACAGACCCTTCCAGAACGCACACACCATTGTGCTCGCGGGTAAAAAACAGCCTTCCCTCCCCGGGCCCTGCTGGCCACTGGAGGCACCAGGGGTCTGCAGGGAGGCAGGCAGGGGCCCAGCGATCCTCCTTCTTTGCCTGCATCTGTAACCATGCAACAATGGAGAGCAAGCAAACGCCAACACATAGATGCCTGCTCCGTATAAAACAAAAACTGAAAACAAAACAAGAATAAGGAAAACAGGATTCAGGAAGGTCAGCGAAGGATGGGGTTGAGCTGTCTGGAAGGGTCAAGTGGGCATTTTGACAATATCGCTTCCCCTTGGGGGATCTTCATGGATGCTCTTCCCGTGTAAACTGTCACTTTAAAAATAAATTTCTCTCTCAATAATGACTGGAGCCCGGCCACTTGACAGAGAATCAGCAGAATGTAAAGGGGCTTATTTGGAAACGACATTCTGTATTGTAATTTTCCTTCTGTTTTATTTTTGAATTTTCTTTTTATGACATGGCTTTAAAATATGCCAGCCAAGAAAAAGGCGGGGTGGGGAGAACTCGATGGTGCAAGATGGGCAGCATGAGACCATTATTTAAGCTGGGTGATGGGTCCATGGGGGTTCATTGTACTACTCACTCTCCTTTGTGCAGATGGCTTCAATTTTTTCCATTATGAAAACTTCATTGTTTTTCTTTTTGTCTCACCGGAAAGGAAAAAAAAGAGGTTCCGTTTTAAATGTCAAAATGCACAAGGCATCTCGTGAGCATAAAAGCGTATGTGTACGCAAAGATTTTGTTGTTCTCTCTCTCGGAACATATACTTCGGACCCTCCCGGTTTGATTCGCTTAATAAATCTACATCAACCCTAATGTCTCCCAATCTAGCACAATTCTGTCCTAGGCTCATCGAAGGGCCAGATGGTTTGATTTAAGTGCAATGTCATTCACCAGCTGTGATGTCATCGACACACCCCTGGGGACACCACATTGCTCAACATTTAGCTCTTGATCTTTATCTTTCATTTTTATCTCAGTTTTGTTGCTTAAAAAATGGGCCACTGCATCCATGGAATTGCTAAAATCAGCCACCAGCAGATGGATCTTAGAGGTTCTAATGCCCAAGGATAATCAAGGTGTTTGCTGGCATGCCTTCCTCAATAAAACATGTCCAAGGAGATGAAAAAGCTCTCAAGAGCAAGAAGTCAGTGCTGCGGGTGGAAAGAATTGGGGTAAACCATGCTTTTTTTTTTTTTTTCCTTTATTTTGGTGCTGGCTATGAAACACAGAATAAAGCCAAATGGAACTCATCCCAGTGACCTGGTTAAGGTGACAGCCCCGGCTTGGTCAGCTAAAGATGCTGAAGTGCATAGTCTTTGCAGGCTATAAAATTGAGTAGCTGGAGTTCAAGGCCACTTATATTAGAGATGTGCATTAATGGCGGTAGGATGAAGACTGTTATGGGCTGGGTCTATTTTCCCAAAATTTATATGTTGAAGCCCTAATCCCCAATAGCTCAGAAAGTAGCTATATTTGGAGACAGGGTTTTAAGGGGTAATTAAGTTAAAAGGAGGTCCTTAGTGTCCTAACTCAATGTGACTCCTGTCCACAGACATGCGCAGAGACGAGAACATATGAGCACACAAGAAGACAGCTGTCTACACACCAAGGAGAGAAGCCTTAGAAGAAACCAACCTTGCCAACACCTTGATCTTGAACTTGTAGCCTCCAGAACTGAGAAAATGCATTTCTGGTGCTCAAGGCCCCCAAGCCCGTGGCTTTGTTACCACAACCCAACCAAACAAATACAAAGGCAAAGCCTCTTGATATATAAAACTTAATAAATATGAATTTATCAAATGTTTCTACAGTACTGAAGCTATTTTTTCTAGGAATCTAGACTTTAGTAACAACTATGTAACTACATAACAGCTATATACTATGTAACAACTATAGTAACAACTATGGTAACAAACTCTGTGGATTAACTTCTTGAGCCCTATTTGCATTCCCAGGGTAAACCTCCATGTTAATAGTGAATTATTTTCGATATATTGCTAAGTTCTATTCATTGATAGAAATTTTGCATCTTCATGTATGCGTGAAATTGGTATGTATTTTTCTTTTTGACACTTTATCGAGTTTTGCTATGTAAATTACTATGACTTCATATAATTAACTGGGGTCCTGTTCATCATATTCGTGGCCTTGGAGGAACTTCAATAACTGTAGTTATGTGTTACTTAAATCTTAAAGCTTACCCACGAAGCAACCCAAAACAAAAAATTTAACAAGCAGGACCAGTCCATCAAGCAGCAAAATACTAGAACAAAACCTTGTTCCGTGGATAGAATGGAACAAGAATTTTGGAATTTAAAAAAATAATTAATTAATTAATTTTTAAATGAATTTAGGAAATATTGGGAAATTTTGAAAATCAAGGAAAGGGATCATTTTTTCAGATCAAGCTTGAAATCGAAAAAGACGGCAGGTGCAGCCTTCCTTTGGCCCCTGATGGCGCTCTGGGCTTGTCCCACATCCCTTATCAGGGTCTGAGTGACCTTATTTATTTATTTAAACGTTTCTGTCTCCATGACAGCGAGGATCGTGCCTGTCTTATCCACTGTTGAAGGCCCAGCGCCTAAAAAGGCAGCAAATTGGCTCTCAATAAATATTTGTTTAATGAACGAACCAGGCAGGGGCTCACTTTCCAAGGCAATGCTGTTCCCTTTGGTGGCACCTAGCCCCATGCAGCTGTTCACATTTAAACTGGTTGCAATTAAGCTTTTTTTTTTTTTTTTTGAAGTGGCCATACAATTCACATGCTCGGAGGGCGCGGGCCACGTGGGGATGGGTGGCCTGCCTATTGGACGTGACAGCCACGGAACGTTCCTGTCTCTGCAGAAAGTTCTACTGGGCAACACTGCTGTCCAGGATCTGAATGTGTGTGTGGAGGTGGGGAGGGGCGGAGTGCGGGGGCAGAGCTACAGAATCTCTCAGAGCTGGGGAAGAGGCAGGGAGATGGGGGGCACTGTTATTAACACCAGCAATGATCTCCTTCCCCTCTCCCTGAACACCTGCTGGGTGCTGGGGCTGGCTTAGATGTTTAGTAATGCTGTCCCTTCTGACGATCGTCCAGGACAAGTAACATCAGCACTACTCACGATGTGCTATTCATGACACAGTAGTAGAAGCAAGTGACCACAGGAAAGAAAATTCTGGATCAGAGGCCGGCAGGGTGGGAGTGGGGGCAGCAGGGGCCCTGCCAAGTTGGCCAGATCTCAGGGAGGATCAGCAGCCCTAGTGGGGAGCTAGAACATGAGATGGGAAACTGAGGCAGGAGCTGCACTCTGTAGCTGGGGTACTTCACGTGGGAAGAGGGCCCCTCATAAGTGGGCCCACAGGTTCCCAGGGTTCTGCCACCCACTGGGTCCGGGCCTGAGGCCATGAGACCCAGGCCAGCCTCAATGCCCGAGGAGCAGAAGCCGCTGATCCCTGCTCTGCCCAAGCCCAGAGCCCCAACCCCACAGAACGAATATTCGGCCACCCTGGCTGCAAAGGGCTAAGGAACGCTAGAAAGAGCGCAATGGCCAAACCTCCAGGGCGCCCTTGAGACCCCAGGGCTGGGCCACGCCCGGACCAGCTGCCAGGCTTCACGGTTGGCTTGCACAGTCCTGGATCAGACGGCCTCCCGGACACAGAGCAGGGACGGCGCCTGGGTTCCGGGGGCCTCAGTGCCCCAAAGCGGAGGGCCTCCATCAGACGGCAGAGCCGCCCTGCTCCGGACGGGAAGCCCCAGGAGAATCAGCAGTCTGTTGCCACACTTCCCCGACAGACAGAACTCTGACTCCCGGCCCTGCTCCCTTCCAGCGGGGTTGCGGGGGGGAGGGTGGTCAGTGGGGTGTCATGCCGCCCTCAGGGCAGCCCCTCAGGACTGACCCTCTCCTCCTTTCTGGGGCCCTGGGAAGCCAGGCAGAGGCAGAGGCCCTTTATGTGCCAGACAGGACCGTTGTCAAGGGACTGCAAATCTGCTTGAGGTGTCACAGGTCTGTTTTTAGAACAAGAATGTCACATCAGCAGGAACTAGTGGCCAAAGATGGGGGGGGGGCGGGCGCAGGGAGAGCAGTGGCAAAGAGAAGGAGATGAGTGTCTGTCTTAAAGTTTTGGGGCTGCAGCCCCCCGCATCTAGGGCACATGTGCACTGCCCAGAGGGCTATCCACCCCCTAGCTTTATGAAGGAGGCCCTGTGCATGGGTTAAGTCACAGTGCTCCAAAGCGACAGGCAGGTGGCCTTGTCCCTGCACTGTGGACAGAGAAACAGGGGCTCCGGCTTCGGGGGGCTGGGCTCAAAGGGGGCCCCAGGCACCCGACTCCAGGGCCCAGGATACAGCACCTGCGGCACTTTGCCTAGGGGTTTCTCTCATCTCTGACTCTGTTGTGCCCAGTGGGCCAGGGACAAGTGCCCTGGAGGTAACCCTTCACTGGCGACAGGTGGGAGTTTTTACCGAAGCCGGTCAGCAGCCTCACCTCGCAAGAGGGACAGCTCGCTCTGAGAGGCCCCCCCGGGATTTGGCTCAGCGGCCACCATGGCGACTCGCTTGCTAATGTCCCTTTATTGGCTGCCTTCCTGTCCCTGTCTCGATTCCCCTACGTGGGCTTCTGAAACATCTTGTATTTGAATTCTTGTCTCAGGGCCCGCTTCCAGCGTCACTCAAGCCGAGCAGAGAAAAGAGGAGAAAGCGGGCCACTGGGGGGCCTCGTCGCTGTATAGCCTGGATGGAGGTGGTCCAGGGGAGGGGAGCCTGGCTCAAGCAGGCTGGCCATCATGGTGTGAGACCCAGGAGCATAGTCTCCAGGGAGGGAAGCTGCTCAAACTGGTGTTGGCCGAGGATTCTATTCTCGGTAGCCCATCCAGATGACAGCAGGACCTAGAGACGGGGAATCAGGGTCCAGCCCTGGGAAAGGCAACTGGCCAGGCCTGGGCAGCTGGGCCAAAGCTTGAGGACCTTGGTGTGTAGCCACAGCGTTCATCCCTGCTAAGGCAGATGCCCAGAAGTGTCGACTCAACACACCCTGAGGGGCAGAGGCAAGGCTAGCACTGGGTAGAGACAGGATTCTTGGTCTTGGGGCCCACAGGATGGCTGACCCACTCAAGACCCCATCCCCAGGAGTCAGTAGGAATTGGCTCAGGCAAAGGGCAGGTGAGTTCTGGGCAGAAAGGTCTCACCTGGAGGAGGATAAGCAAGACAAGGGCATGCTCCCAAACATCTGGCTTGGGCCCTAAATTTCCCTTCACGTCCTCTCCCTCCTCTCTCTCCATCCCCACTGCCGCCTCTCGCCCAGGCTGGAGCAGCCTCTGGGCTGGCCTCCTCGCTCCAGCCCTCGCCCTTCTCCCATCCTCTGCTCCACAGAGCAGCCAGAAGGAACTGCCAATGAATCGGGTCTTTTGTTGACCCAAAGCCTTTGGTGGCCTCCGGTTTCCAGGCCTCCTTTGCTCCTTGTGTCCTGCACCTTCTCGCCCTGGGACCCTTAGAGTCCCCACTGGGTCCCACATTCCCTCGTCCCCGAATGACATCCTGCCACCCTTCAGATCTCCACACAGACATCACTTTCTGAGAGAAACCTTCCGGGAAGATCCATTCAGAGAAACATTCTGTTACCAAAGGCCTCCTGAGCGCCATGAGGGCTCCAAGAGCCAAAGGGAGCAACGCACAAAAGAGCGGTTAAGAGATCTGGAGGAGAGATGGAGGGGCTTCCCCGTTTATCTAAGAGACATTCCAGAGAAGGGAAAGGAGGAAACAGTGGAGAAGCAATGTGTAATGGGACCATGAGTGAGAATTTTCAAGAGCTAGAGGCAGATTGTGGTTTGAGACGGCAAATAAAAAATGCACTCCAAGAAGAGACAACATAAATTAAGGTAAATCTGTATGCGGCTGTATGTTACTTAAACCACAGAATACAGGGGCGCCTGGACGGTTCAGTCGGTGAAGCATCTACCTTCAGCTCAGGTCACCATCTCGGGGTTCTGGGATCGAGTCCTGTGTTCGACTCCCTGCTCAGCGGGGAGTCTACTTCTCCCTCTGCCCCTCCCTGCCACTTGTGTTCTCCATATCAAGTTAATTTTTGTGTAAGTTGTGAGATATAGGTAATCATGGCTATTTTTATTGCTTCTTATATTTTTTATATGGATGTCCAGTTGTTCTGACACCATCTGTTGAACGATGAGCATTACTCCAGTGACTTGCCTTTACTCCTTTGTCAAAAGTCAACTGACCATATTATGTGCACATCTGGTTCTGGTTTATAAAGTCTCAAAATGTGAAAAACAGGATAGGGCTTTACCCATTGGGGAGAACGAGTGAGGAATTTAGATGGATACAATTGTGTAACTTTTTTAAGATTTTATTTATTTGTTTATTTATTTATTTATTTGACAAGAGAGAGAGCACAAGTAGGCAGAGCAGCAGGCAGAAGGAAAGGAAGAACCAGGCTTTCCACCGAGCAGGGAGCCTGATGCAGGACTCGATCCCAGGACCCTGACATCATGACCTGAGCCAAAGGCAGCCGCTTAACTGACTGAGCCACCTGGGGGCCCCATGACTGTAATTTTTTTCAAAATATTGTAGCCATTCCAGCGGAGCTGTGGTTGTCAAAGTTGAGGTTCCCCGGGAAACAGACTCAGAGATGGCGTTCAGCACCCAGAATGTTCATTAACAAGTGCTCTTGAGATCAACACCTGTTGGAAGGAAGGAAGCAGGAGCAAGACAGGGAGAGGGTGTGCCTCCCCTGGCCTCAGAGGGAGCATCAGAGCTGGACTGGCCCACCTCACTTGTCCCCAGTTAGCCAAATGGCAGGTGGGACCACATACACCAAGGCCACAAATGCACGGAAGGTGGTCTGAACAATCTGTCTTTACAGGTAATCATAGCTGGGGGATGCTTGGGGTTTTAACTTGCATCTCCCTTCTAAAAATGAAGTTGAGCCCCTTTTCATATGCTTACTGACCATTTTTGATGTACAGTCTGTGAAAAGGTGATGAAGTGATTTGGGGTCTTACTGAGACATGGAGGGACCCCTGTGGAACATCAGCTTCTGCACGTAGCACTGGGAAGGAGCCTGGAATGCCCTGGAAAATCCAAAATCCAGTCTCCCATTTCTATGGTTTCCCCGCTCATAAAATCACTGGGATTCTGGCTAGAGGTGGTGGTTAAGAAGAAAGGAGGAGAAGTTGTCCTGTTTTAATCTAAACCCTGGCCCTCCAGAACTGAAGGATGTCTAGTTAACTCCAGAGGACTAGTGAAGTTGCCCCCAGGGGGCTGTCAGGGAGAGAAACCCAAGAGCTTCCCGGGAAAGGAAGTATCACACTCAAGTGGAAGAGGGGCCAGATCAGCCCCTCAGGTTGGCCGCGGGCTGAGCCCCAGGGCTCCAGGTCTGGGTCCCAGGAAAGGAGATGCACGAGAATGCTGGAAGAACTCTGTATCCGTTGTCTATGCCAAACTCAGTGGTTTCAAACAACAAAACATTTCGTTTACTTATGAACTTGGGGTTTGGGCAGGGCTCACCTCTGCTGCAGGTAGTATTGGCTAGGGAACGTTCCCCGGGACCAGCAGCAAATACAATTTCCCCCGAGAATTTTGGGTCTTGGGGCCTCATTTCACTACCTGATTATTATTTCACTATTCAATTATTTTTGACCATCGACTCGGCGCCAGGCGCTGTCCCTAGTCCTTACCACACCCCTGCCACGGCGGTGTTACCATCCCCATTCCACAGATGATGGAACAGAGGCTCCAAGGGAGTAAGTGATCTGCTTGGAGATACACAGGAAGGAAGCCAAAAGATTGGGGCTCCTGGGGGCTGCAGGCCGCCTCCTCCTGGGGGCTGGGCAGTTCCCAGGAAGAAGATCACGACAACATGCCAGGTGCACAGGGCCTCTCGAGCCTCCTGTCTCTGCGGCCTTGGGGCAGGGAGGATGCCTGACCCGCTTACTCTGTTTGGGAGTCAAACAGTCAATTAAAGGGCTTCATTATCTCATTTGAGGGTGCTGTAAAACACTTTGAATAGGCTGGTGCCTTACTGCAATCAAGCATTGAAAGGCTCTCGATCCCTAGAAGGAACGTTCCCTGATAAATTGCTCTTTTCACTGCAATGTGGCTAATGTGTCACCAGCCACCCCAGCAATGTCCACTGCAGATCTTTCTGCGTCTTCAAAAAGGATTTTAAAGAGAACGGATTCCCTCCCCAGAGAGAAAATCCTCCTCGAACTGACCAAGAATGATGCCCGAACCCAGCTCCCTCTCCTGCGATGTGCCGAGAAGGATCTCTGGGGCCGCTTTGGATCTGGGGCCACTCAGGAACCCCCAGGATCCACCCCCCACCGACCAGCTGCCAGTCATCCCACAAGCCCTGAATGAACACCACTGCGAGGAAAGCCACATGCCATCCGAACCCTGCCCTCCCTGACTTTACAATCCAAACTCGGCTCTGTGTCTGTTGCCCAGGATTCGGTTATGAATTTCCCGACAGCCATCCTGGCCAGGCAGCCATCCAGAGACTTGCGATTTAGTGATGGTGAAATTGAAGCACAATTTACTCAAAATCACACCTTCAGAATCTCAGGCCCTAACCCTTTCCTGAATCGGTTCCTGGGATACTGAAGAGCTGGAGCAAGGCCGCCCTCAGGAACAGGCAAAATAATAATCATAATCATAAGTGACATCCGCTGGGCATTTCCCAATGGGCAGGCCTGGCCTCAGCACTCGCCCGCCCCGCCCCAAATCCTTACAAGCAGCCCTATTTACAGATAAAGAAACTGAGGCGAAACTGAGGCACAGGAGCGTGAGGGATAGGGATGTGGCGGCCCTGGCTCTCTCTTCCACAGGGCCCACCTTTGGTTTCTTAGAGGCGACACGGGCTGCCCTCCGTCACAGATCATGACAAAAAAGGACAAAAAGTGGAGAGGCACAGGCTGAGGACTATGTAGGAGGGGAAGGGGGGGAGGCAGGAGGAAGCCATGGGAAGAAATGATGCATGGTGGGGGGAGAGAGAGAAGGAAAGACTTGGTGGCCCCCTGTCCTGCCCTAGCTCTGCCCAGTGACGACACAAGAAAGGGGATGACGGTCCCATTGTCACCATGGTGACTAAGGATCGCTGGTTGATTCAGTCAGTGAGTGTCCCTTAAGTACCTGTAGGAGCTCAGTCCCAGCATCAGCCCTTGGGAGGCCCAAGGAAAGCTGTATCCAGAGCTTCCTCTTCTCCCAACCTCCCCTAGCCTCTGTCTTCCCATCTGCAGAATGAGCATATGAATCCCTACCTCTCCGGCGGATCCGATGTAACAACACACGTCCGGGCCCCAAGGAGAAGCCCTGGACACACCCATTTTTTTCCTTTACTCCTTCACTGAAGGCATTCTTTCATTTAATTCATTTAATTCCCTACCCGTGCACACACTCACACTCTATGAGAGAGACACCGTTATGCCCATTTTGCAGATAAGGAAACCAAAGCAGAGAAAAAAGATGTAACTAGCACAGCACAGAAGGGAGTAGAGGCCAAAATCCAGCTCAGCCTGGCTGTCTAAGATGCAATGTTGGTTGGTTGGTTGGTTGGTTGGTTGGTTGGTTGGTTGGTCGGTCGGTTGGTTGGTTTTCTGTATCCCATACTCTACTATGGTGGAGCTGAGTCATGCCTGGTGTGTAAGTACAGATTTGTAGCAGAGAGGCTGGTGTCTGGTCCCACAGGTTCCTGGCCCTGCAAGCACCAGGGAAAGAAGACCCTGTCCCTGAGATCAGGATAATGGCTGGTGAGGATTAAGCTGTGACTGTTTACATTAAGCCAGTCTACTACACTTTGGGGACCAGTAATCCTTTGCTGTGGGGTACAAGGGAGTGTGTGGGAAGGGCATCTCCAGCAAAGAATCAGAGCAATCTCTTCTTCCTGCAGCCCTATGGAAAGTGTGAGAAAGGGAGGTGCCTGAGGCCTGGCCCCTCTCAGAATAGGCCAAGGGGACATCCATTTGATTGGGGTCCTCCTCTGCTCAAGAACCCTCAGTGACTCCCCATGGCCCTCAGCGTTGTTTGTCAAACACAGGGGAGAAGATTCAAGGTCAGCTCACCTAGGGACTAGAGAAGAATCTAGAAAGAACCCAAGCCCCAGAAAAAGATGGCTCTTGCCCACATTAAGTTCTTTTGACCCTCCTTCTCTTCTTTTTTCCACCCCACTTAAGCAACCCGTAGCCTCCACACCCAGGACTGACCCCTTCCTGGGCCCCTGAATAGGTTGGGGGTCTCTGGGTTCCAGGGAAGTACAAACCCAGACTTTAAGAAGCCCTCACACTTAGCTCCAATCCCCAGCTCCCCAAATCTAACCTCCCACCAGAGACCCCTCGTGACTCCTACCCATCACTCCTCTCCTGTGGCCCCTTTCCCACTGTGGGGAACTCACTGCCTCAGAGGGTAGCCTAGCACCCACCTCTAGGCCCTTGTGTTTGCCCCGCGTTCTTCCCGCAGGCTCTTCTTCCAGATCTTTGTAGGCGGGCTGCTGGTCCTGACCTCAGAGCATCCGCTCTCGCTCACATTACACTGGTTTATTGTTTCCAGAGCGTGTGCACGTCTTTACTTGTTTCTTGACAATAACCTCCCCCCACCTTCCAACTAGGACGTGTGTCTCGCTCATCTGTGAGTCCCCAGCAGGGCCCGTCTGTCCCTCAGCTCAGGACTTGCCTCTGACAGCAGCCTTCTGAGTCAGAGGAACAGACACACATGAAGAAGGTCTTGTCAGCCAGTCACTCCATGTGTGACCACACGCGTGGGTCACATGTCTTTGCACTTACCGGGTGCCACGCGGGCTACAAAGGGCTCCTGCCATCACCCTTTCCAGCTCTTTGGGGTGGCACTATTGTCCCCATCTTACAGACAGAGAAACTGAGGCCCTGAAGGGCCCCCGCTGGCAAAGAGGGGGGACTCGAGTCCAAAAGTGAAGATCTGCCTCCCAGCCCAGATTCTCTCTACCACGCTGGCAGACTCACAGAACATTCTGTCCTCTGTTCCGCAAATCCAAGCCGCAGGTGTGGAAAAGTCAGAGCCTTTTTCCCCCTCTGAGGACAAATGCTCAAAGGGGATCTTGGGTCTGTTTTGAGCAATGGCGGCATGGGATCAGAGACTTGAAAGAAGGGCTCAAGATCTTCCAGGCCACGCCCTTCCATTTTACAATGGAGAAACTGAGTCCTGCCCCACCCCACCCCCACCCCTACCCCCTGCTCATGAGATACATGTGCATGCATGCTCTCTCTCTCAAACAAAATCTTTTTAAAAATATAATAAAATTAAATAAGATAAAATAAAATAAAATAAAATAAAATAAAAT
>LNAC01000109.1:1327096-1337401 GCA_002007465.1 Ailurus styani
CACCCCCGTCCCCACCAGCAGTGTTTCTCCCCTCCTCCATTCATTCAATAAACACTTAGTGGGGCCAGACCCAACGTTCTAGGCTCTGGGGATATAGCCCCAAGCCAGGCAGACAAAACCCACATCCCTGGTCTCAAGACAGTGATAAAGAAATATGGTGAATGGGCTGAAGGGCAACGGAAAGACCACCTTCTTTTCCACTCGGGGGCCCCCGGCACATGTGAAAGGAAGGGGAGAGAGCGGGGTAGGGACAGGGAGAAGGTAAAGCCGGGTGACCCAGGTGGAGCCCCGGGGCCCGTGTCCCAGTGTCCCGGTGTCCCGTGTCAGCAGAGCCAGCCCCAGGGGCTTGTGACCTACGCAGTCACTTGCTTGCTGTCAGGCTCTGTTCTGGCCATTGTGAAATGCTTCATGATCTCCGAAACGAGGGCCCTGCACTTTGATTTTGCATTGGGTCTCACAAATTATGTAGCCAGTCCCAAACTGGCAGAGGAGGAAATGAGGCCCAGAGACCTCGGTCACTTGCCCGAGGTCCACACAGCTTGCAGGCAACAGAGCCTGGACTGAAACCCAGGCCCGCCGGCCAGAGGCGGGCCTCATGTCAAACATGGCGCCGCCATATTGCCACAGAAAAGACATCTCTTCAGGCTCTTATTGTCCAGAGAAGTTTTAGCAGAGCTTGAGGGAGAGCAAAGCTTTTCTGTCAGGTCGTTCTGAAGGAAGAAGAGTCTCATGGGGGCCCACGAGGTGGGAGCCACTAGAGAAGGAACGGGCGATCCATTTAGGCCATTTGAGCAAACACCTAGTGTGAGGCCAACGCTGAAAAGAGAAGGGTAAAAACAAAGTGGTCTCTGTCCTCACAGAACTAACAAATTAGTAGAGGTCAAGTGGCCAGCCCCCATGGGCATGGGACAAGATGAACCTCATTGCGATGGCTGCCCAGGGAAGGGAGTCGGGGAGGGGCTGCAGGCAGGGTCACAGCTACATATACTGCTGGGGGTGGGGAGGGCTATTCTGTGTCTGGCGCTGTGCTGTGT
The DNA here is from genome assembly GCA_002007465.1 of Ailurus styani. NCBI lineage: Eukaryota > Metazoa > Chordata > Mammalia > Carnivora > Ailuridae > Ailurus > Ailurus styani. The sequence continues at coordinate 1,328,131 of LNAC01000109.1, forward strand.
GTTTTCCAGCATTATCTTGGCTCCTCACTGCAATCCAGGAGACGGGATCTCTTATCATCCTGTTTTATGGAAGCCTCCTGATTTCAGGAGAAACAGAGCCTGCCCAGAGACTGAACCACTAGTTCCAGACCAGAACTCAGGCGAGTCTGACATCAAAGGCCACATTCTAAATCCGTCCACAGCCTTGCCTGGCGGAATCACAGGTACAGAGAGGAGGAAGAGGCCCTGGAAAGGTCATGGAAGGCTTCCCGGAGGAGGTGACACCAGAGGTCAAATAAAGGTGTGTCTGTCAGCCTGTGCAAGGGGCCAGAGGTGGTGAGAGTGTATGTAGGAGGGAAGGAGGTATTCTCAATGAAGGACAGAGGCTGGGGCTGTGAGTGGTGGTTGATGGGGCCACCGGAGTGAGAAGAGACCAGACTGCAGTGAGCCTTGAATGTCTCATGCACAGCTTAGTTGCAAACAACAGCGTCCCTTCTGGTCTCATAGAAAAAGAATTTATTTTTAAATCTTGAGGAACCTGCCACAGCCGAGAGGACATGAGAAGACATGACATGACAATGAAATGTCATGTGGTATCAGGGATGGGATCTTGGGAGAGAAAAAGGATGTTAGGTAAAACCCTTGGTCTCAGGCTGGTGAGTTCAAGTCCCACGATGGTTGTAGAGATTACTTAAAAATAAAATCTTTGGGTTTTTTTAAAAAGATTTTATTTATTCACTTGTCAGAGAAGGAGAGAGTGTGCACACAAACAGGGGGAGTGGCAGGCAGAGGGAGGGGGAGAAACAGGCTCCCAGCTGAGCAAGGAGCCCAATGTGGGACTCGATCCCAGGATCCTGGGATCACGACCCGAGCCAAAGGCAGATGCTTAACCGACTGAGCCACCCAGACATCCCAAAAATAAAATCTTAAAAAAAAAAAAAGAAAAGAAATCTAGGGAAATCTGAATAAAGCACGGGTTTTAGTTAATAGCAATCTATCAATATTGGTTCATCAGTTGTAACAGTGTCCTGGGGGCTAAATACTCAGGAATCCATGTACTCTCATCCCAATTCTCCTGTGATTTCAAAACTGCTCTAAAATGAAGAGTATGCTCTTAAATGGGATGAAGGAGATCCAAAGGTACAAACTTCCAGTTATAAGATAAATCGCTATAGCTGATGATGAAAATTACACTGCCATATGATACATAGGGAAGTTAGGAGCCAATCCTAAGAGCTCTGATCACAAGGGAAAAGACACTCTTTTTCCTTTTCTTCTTTGTATCTATAGGATAGGATGTACGTTAACTACACGTCGGGGCAATCATGTCACAATGTATGTAAGTCGAGTTATTATGCTGTACACCTTAACATACACACCTCTGTATGTCAACTATATCGCAGTAAAACTGGTGGTGGGGCGCCCGGGTGGCTCAGTCGGCTGAGTGTCCAGCTCAAAGCTTGATCTCAGGGTCGTGAGTTCAAGCCCCACGCTGGGCTCCACACTGGGTGTGGAGCCTACTTTAAAAAAAAAAAAAACCAAAAGAAAAACCTTCAGTGGAAAAGAGTACATTTTTTAAATTTGAGTAAGTTTCATAGAACTAAACACACACATACCACACACACGATTACACATAAAACTGTGGAAATCCAAAAAGCTGAATGGATGGTATCAGCGTCGGTTTCCTGGGTGTGGGATTGTATTGTTGTTTTTACAAGATATGAGATTTGGTGGAAACAGGGAGGAGGGTACAGGGGACCTCCCTGTATTATTTATTTATTTACTTATTTAAGATTTATTTATTTATTTTGGAGAGTGAGAGAGTGAGCACAGTGGCAGAGGGAGGAGAGAGAATCCCAACCAGACTCCCATTGTGCTCGGAGCCCAAACCAGGGCTCAATCTCACAACCCTGAGATCATGACCTGAGCCAAAACCAAGAGTTCTCGCTTAACTGAATGAGCCCCCCAGGAATCCCTCCCCATATTATTTCTTACAACTGCATATACATCTACAATTCTGCCAAAATAAAAAACTTAATTTAAAAAGATTAAGAACAAGGCCACCTGACTGGTTCTGGCTGGTAGAGCATACAACTCTTGATCTTAGGGTTGTGAGTTCGAGCCCCACAAGGGATATAGAGATGACTTAAAAATAAAATCTTCAAAAAAAAAATTAAGAACAGACTCTTTGAGGGAGCTGGAGAAACAGGGTCTAGGCTGAACTCGCAGACCCTACCATGGGGCAGAAATTCCACAAGCCGCACTTTTTCCTAGGGACCTCACCTTACTAAGTGGCAGATGATTCCAAAAATGACTGCACGGGGGCACCTGGGTGGCTCAGTCACTTAAGCTTCTGACTCTTGGTTTTGGCTCAGGTCATGACCTCAGGGTCGTGGGATCGAGCCCCACATTGGGCTTTGGGGTCAGCACAGGGTCTGCTTGGGATCCTCTCTCTCCTTCTCCCTCTGCCCCTCCCCCCAGCTCGTCCTCTAAATAAACAGATAGATGCATAAAATCTTTTTTTAAAAAATGGCTGCACTAAGAATTCCATCTGACTCGGCCCTCAAGGTGACTCTGTCACTCCTCCACAGAGAGGGGAAGCCTACGACCCCTCCTCTTGACTCAAGATGGGCTTGTGCCTGTTTTGACCAAGAAGGATACCACAAAAGTGACGCCATGTGCCATGTGAGGTTAGAAAAGGCCCTATGAGGCGCTTGGGTAGCTCAGTGGGTTAAAGCCTCTGCCTCCAGCTCAGGTCATAATCTCAGGGTCCTGGGATCGAGGCCTACATCAGGCTCCCTGCTGAGCAGGGAGCCTGCTTCCTCCTCTCTCTGCCTGCCTCTCTGCCTACTTGTGATCTCTCTCTGTCAAATAAATAAAATGTTTTAAAAAAAAAAAAAAAAAAGGCCCTATGGTTTCTCCCTGACTCTCATGGAACCCTGCCTCTGGAGATGCTCCCTCTGGGAGTCCAGCCTCCACGCCGTGAGAAACCCAGGCCACACACAGGAGGGCTCCGGCTGCCAATCCCCACTCAGCCCGCCCAGGCACTAGCCATGTGAGGACACAACCCTCCAGATGATTCCAGTCCCCAGGCCCTCAAGTCACTCCCAAGATCCAAGTTCTCCAGGGGAAGTCCAGCTCCATACCTTGAAGCCAAACCTAACCACGCCCACGTGCCCCATCTGCATTCCCAACCTGCGGAATTTGTGAGTTCGTAACAAACTGTTCTGCTCTGCAGAGTGTGGGTTGTGTGTCACACAACAGTAGTCCCCAAGAACGAATCCTGCCGCCTTCCTCGGCTGGGCTTCTGGATCCGAGTCTGAGCCCGTCTTCTGCTGGTCTGATACACCCGCACCACAGCCAAAAGGGAGGGTCTGGAATCTTCTAGAACATGGGAAATCATCAAAATATACATTGGGTGGCCACCACGGAGAGATGACCACTAACTCCAGCCAAGAGGCTTGGGCTCCATGAGGGGGCTAAGGGCTTATAGTCAGTGACAGAAATGACCTCACCCATCCTCCAGATCCTGCCATGTTGCTCATGTGCTGACTTCACTCTTCTTTGAAGGCAGTAGCTCTCCAACTTGAGACTATGTCAGCATCTCCTGGAGGGGCTTGTCACACAGAGACCCGAGGGCCCCACCCCCAGAGTTTCTGACTGAGGAAATCCAAGTTGGGGCCCGAGAGTTTGCATGTCGAACAAGTACCCAGATGCTGCTGCTCTTGCTCAGAAGGAATTTGAGAAGTGGGTGTGGAGACTTCAGGGTAGTGGTTTTCAACCCTGGCTGCACATTGGTAATCACAGGGAAACTGCAGAGGGTGAAGGGGGAAAATGCCCGATCCCACACCAGATTGATAGAATCAAAAGCAGCCGAGTGTGCACTTCTCAGAGAGGGGTCAGAACCTACTCTGAAGAGGGTGGACACTATAGGGGCTCATCTTCTGGAGAGGAGGTGGGTTCTTAAGTTTAGGAACTTGAGGTGAAGTCCATGCAAGGCCCCGGCCAGGCAGAATGAGAAGTCCTGCCTACCTTTGGGTATTGCTTTCTTGGGTCTGGAGACTCTAGCAGAAAAGGGGTTCCTGACATCTACACTCCCACACCGCACCTCACCACAGTGGGGCAATTGAGGCCTGTGGTAAAGATCTGTAAAGAACAGAGGCCCAGGCTCACTGAAGCAGGAGGGCATGAGCCTGGGTATTTCTACCTCCAATGATTCTGACACTAACCACAGCTTAAGAGCCACTGATCTAGAAAAGCCCCATCCACGAAAATATAATGCAAGCCATATACAAAAGTAAAAAAGGGGGCGCCTGGGTGGCTCAGTGGGTTAAAGCCTCTGCTTTCGGCTCAGGTCATGATCTCAGGGTCCTGGGATCGAGGCCCATATCAGGCTCTCTGCTTGGCAGGGAGCCTGCTTCCTCCTCTCTCTCTCTCTCTCTCTGTCAAATAAAGAAATAAAATCTTAAAAAAAAAAAAAGATTAAAAAGTAAAAAAGGAACGGACGAAATCGATTTAATAATATGTTTTATTTAACCCAATATCTAGAATATTATCACTTCGACACGCAATTGATATTAAAACCTTGAGATATTTTGCATTCCTTTTTCTATACCAAGTCTTTGAAAGCCAGGGTATACTCTACTTTATTGTACATCACCGTTTGGATGCTTAACTTTCACCTATAATCCTTGATCTGGGTTTAAGTTTTCACAGATTTCCATAACCAAGTTGTTTCAAAATCATGTGATCAACATGTCCCAGTTTACCCCTTGTTTTAAAGCTGAAAGCTCCAAGTCCTGAAATCCTCCTCAGTCCCAGAGTTCAAACATACTTGAACTTTTTTTCTTAATGTTTATTTATTTACTTAAGTCATCTCTACACCCAGTGTGGAGCTCGAAATCACAACCCCAAGATCAAGAGTTGCACACTCTTCCCACTGATCCAGCCAGGAGCCCCTTGAACATTTTCTAATAACAGAATTGGGTAGCAGTTTTTACATTTAAATTAAAATGAAGTGAAACTAAGACTTCAGTGTCTCATGGCACTAGCCACATTTCAACTGCCCAACAGCCATATGTAGTTAATGGCTACCATATTGAAAATTGTTCTAGGAAACCAGGAAGCGCCTTCCCTTTTACATACGACCAGCTGTGGAGGATGTGAGCTTGGTTTTCTTAAGAGAACTGTGGTTTCCTCTTGGCCCTTAAAGGACAATAGGCAGAGGAGTTACAGGAGGGTAGGGTCACAGAGTAGAACAGTTACCCTGGGAACACGAGGTGGATAGAATGGGCATTAGGGCCTTTAGAACAGGGGAGTTATGATCTGACATGGGATCGTGGTGATCATGGTGGAGAAAGATGCTCGATTAGAGACATATGGTCTATAAAATCATTAGGACTTGGTGATTGATCAGATATAGGGGTTAGGGTGGAGGGGTTGGGGGACAACTGGGTGGCTCATCAGTTAAGCGTTCGACTCTGGATTTCGGCTCCAGTTGTGATCTCAGCATGATGAGTTGGAGCCCCACATCAGGCGCCCGTGCTGGCATCTGCTTAAGTTTCTCTCTCTCCCTCTGCCCCTCCCCACCTTAAAAAAAAAAATCTGTCTATTTATCCATCCATCCATCCATCCATCCATCTATAGGGTTGGGGGAACATGAAGCAAGAGGTAGCAATCTAGGACAATTCCCCAATCAACTTCCTCCATTCCCCACCCCCAGGTTGATTCCAGGGTGTTCCAGTTACCAACTGCTGCTTTCCAAAGCATCTCAAAATGTAGTGGCTTCAAGCAACAATACGTATTTTATTATTACCTCTCAGAGTTCTAGAGGCTGGGCTTAGCAGGGTAGCTCTTGCCTGGGGCTAGGAGAGTCTCTCATGCATTTGTGTCATACAAAGGCTTCCTCACACATCCGTTAGGGATGCTGGTTGCCAGCTAGAACCTCCGGGAGGCTATTGGCTGGAGTACTGCTATGGGCCAAATTGTGCCTAGTGTCCCCAAAGTTCCAGTGTTGAAGTCCTAAACCCCAGTACCTCAGAATGTGACCATATTTGGAGGCAAGCCCTTGAAAGGGGTGATTAAGTGGGGTCATTAGCATGGGCCCTAATCAATATAACAGGTGTCCTTCTTAGAAGAGGAGATTAGGATACAGATACACACATAGAGGAAGACCATGTGAAGACACAGGGAGAAGACAGACATCAACAAGCCAAGGAGAGAAAACTCAGAAGGAACCAACCTTGCCAACAAGCTGATCTCGGACTTTGAGCCTTCAGGTCTGTGAGACAATGCGTTTTTGCTGTGTAAGCTCCACCCCAGTCTGTGGTAGTTTGTTATGCAGACCTAACCAACCAATACCAAAGCCTACCTGTGGTCTGTGTGGCCCATGCTTCCACAGAGCATGACAGAATTGTTCCAAGGGAGAGCATCCCAAGAGGACCAGGGGCAAACAGTATCACCTGTTAGGACCTAGTTTCAGAAGTCACAGTCCTGGGCGCCTGGGTGGCTCAGTGGGTTAATGCCTCTGCTTTCGGCTCAGGTCATGATCTCAGGGTCCTGGGATCGAGGCCCGCATCGGGCTCCCTGCTCGGCAGGGAGCCTGCTTCCCCCTCTCTCTCTCTCTGCCTGCCTCTCTGCCTCCTTGTGATCTCTCTCCCTCTGTGAAATAAATAAAATCTTAAAAAAAAAAAAAAAAAAAGAAGTCACAGTCCTGCTCAAATTCAAGGGGAGGGAACATAGACTCACCCCCGATTAGCATGTTGCAAGAAAAACACAGAGGTTGGAAGATCTTACCGCTTCCATCTTGGAAAATACAGTGTGCCACACCAGGTTGGTAACTTGAGGAAACAGGCCTGGTGTCCTTCACCAAGACAGGGATTCCAGGAGGAAGGGGAGAAGAAGAAGGTCAGAGGTGGGTCAGACAATGAGGTCAGGTTCAAACAGGTTGGGTTGGCAGAGCCCGTCAACACTTAGAAGGAAGTAGCCAACCTCTAGGAAGCTAGATACACCAGTCAGGGCATCTGGAACATATTCTGATGGGGAACCATCAACGATATCAAAGCCAAAGACTAAGTCCACCCATAGAGTGAGAGAAGATGAGGGTTGAATTATCTATTGCTATTAGTAAACCACTCCAAATCTTAGTGGCTAAAAACAACTATTTGTTATTCTTCTACAGGTTGGCTGGGTAATTGCTCTCTTCTGGTTTCCCCTGGCTCACTCGGGATGTTGCTTTCATCTGGACAGTGAGCAGGAAGGTCCAAGAGGGTCTCACTCACATGTCAGGTAGTTGAGGCCAGCTGTAGGCCGGGAAGAGCTGGAACACTCGGGCCCCTCCTTCCTGTGGTCTTTCATCCGGGCTTCTCCACAGTGAGGTGGTCTCAGGGAAGCATTCCAAGTGGCCGAGTCCCAAGGTACAGGACGATCAAGCACATTGGCCAAAAAGGTCCTAGAGCCAAGCCCAAAGTCAACGCAGGACGCCTTACCAGGAGGCACGATTCACTGGCAGATCTTACGGTAAAAGTACTCTATAGGAAAGAAAACCAAGTGGGCCTCCATTCATTTCAGGGTTGGGCAGAGAAGAAACCACAGATGGCAAGCTGGAAGAACCAGAGGGGGACCAGAAGATCGAGAGGAGTGAATTCGCGGGAAAAATGCCACATCAACACTTGTATGACATCAAGGTCCCTGTCTCACTCTAGTCCCAGCCTGAAAACATCCCCTGGACTGGGCAACCCACAGGCGAGTCTCTCTAACACCTCAAAGTTGATTTCTGCAGTTGTTTCCCAAAAACTGGAATCACAGCTCAACGGAAGCAATTCTGCAAGGCAAAGCCATACCGTCAAATTTGCAAATGTTATGATGGTCTGGCTTGACCAGTAGAAAACCCAAAGGGTTGTCAACTGCTTTCGACCAAGACCACAGTAAGAAACACCTTTATATGGAGATTTGCAAGTGGACGCGCAGGCCAAAATTCACGTTTCCTGCAACTTGGAAAACACAGTAACTTAGCTTTGCGACGTGCAGGGCTCTGTGTCATTTTTTATTCTTGTTTTGTTTTGCCTTTAATGCCAGTCGGCCCTGCTAAATTGATTTCACCATCCACTCATGGGTCATGGCCTATGGATTCAAAAAATACTGACTGAGGCCATCCCATGCAGAAGTCAGAGCACAGACCGAGTCCTATCTTTAGTCTCATTTGCTTGGTTTCACCTGTTTGTAGCTTTGTGATTGTTTTTGTTTGTTTTTTGTTTTTTGTTTTTTTAATAGAATATGGTCCCTTCAAGCAGGCCTGCCCCTGTTCCACTTGTGACTGTCTGATAGCCAACTGGTTCACACATCTCTGTTACTTGCCTGGGCCCTGAATGCATTTCTGTTTGGGCCTTCTCGGCCCCTCGACTCTAAAAGAATAGGGTTTGCATTTATGCACTCCATGAATATTGAAACGCCTGTGTCTCACGGGCCCATCACATCGCAAGCCCTGGGAATACAGCAGAGAACAGATAAAAATCACTGTCTTCATGGAGCTGAGATTCTAAAAGAGGGGGACAGACAAACCGAAAAAAAAAAAAGTAAATATATGCTTTATTAGAGGGTGATAAATGCTTTAGTGAAAACAAAGCGGGAAGGGGATCAGCCTGCTCTAAGAGCTACCAGATTGCAGGCTTCACACCCCTTTGTGGAAATGAGGGAGCCTCATATGTTCCTACCTAACAGAGGCGGGCTCGCAGAGAGAATGTGGGAGGGCATCGCTGGAGTTTTCCCCCAAAAAGAGCCTCTCTGGACTGCCCCAGCGGGTAAACCTGACCCATCCTGTCCCCAGATTACTCTGCCAAGGGGTGAAGCACCAGCAACTTGAACCTAGACCATTTCAAACCGGCCAGCCACTAAGAGGATCCGTTGCAGGCCATGGTCACGGTACAGTGGCCCCGGGGTGGGAAGCCCTTGGGATTATTTCAGACTGTTCACTAATTCGGTCGTCGCAGTCCCCGCCACCCTCTCTCGCGCGGGCTAAACGGCCACCTCATTAGATCGGCACACATGACCCCTCTCGACCGGACTCCTGGTGACTACGCCTGCCTTATCTCTCGCCTCTCCTCCCTCACATTTTCCGCTCCAGCAAAGCCAAACACAGCACAGTGGGGGCTTTCACGCTTCTGTGCTTTGGACACGCTGTTCCTTCTGCCTGGAAGGCCTCGGGCCTCCAGCCCCGCGCCCCGCCCCCCTCCCCGGCGAGCTCCCATTCATCCTTCAGAACCCAGCCTGGATGACCCTCCCTCCAGGAAACCCA